>CM034361.1:36262671-36405959 GCA_019925275.1 Mytilus edulis | reverse complement strand
AAACACACCCCTGTTTTAGTTACAAAGTGTTGTAACTCAAAAAGTTTAAATCTTATTTTCACCAAAAAGTATACAGATCATTTGACCATCATAAGAAACAACTATATTAAGTTTCATGAAATCCGGATAAGTCTTTCTCAAGTTACGGTGCGACATGTTTACGCCGGACAGACGGACAGACGGACGGACGGACACTGGACATTTGTATACCATAATACGTCCCGTCAAAATTTTGACGGGCCTATAAAAACAGCAAAATTTCCTTAAAATTACCAATTCAGGGGCAGCAACCCAACAACAGGTTGTCTGATTCATCTGAAAATTTCAGGGCAGATAGATCTTGACCTGATAAACAATATTACCCCATGTCAGATTTGCTCTAAATGCTTTGGTTTTTGAGTTATAAGCTAAAAACTGCATTTGACCCCTATGTTCTATTTTTAGCAATGGCGACCATGTTTGTTGATAGATCATAACTTCGGATACAATTTACAAACTAGATACCCTAAGGAACATTCAATTAAAGTTTGGAAGTATTTGGCCCAGTAGTTTCAGAGGAGAAGATTTTTTTAAAAGATTACTAAGATTTACGAAAAATGGTTAAAAATTGACTATAAAGGGCAATAACTCCTAAAGGGGTCAACGTACCATTTCCGTCATGTTGACTTATTTGTAAATCTTACTTTGCTGAACATTATTCCTGTTTACAGTTTATCTCTATCTATAATAATATTCAAGATAATAACCAAAAACAGCAAAATTTCCTTAAAATTACCAATTCAGGGGCAGCAACCCAACAACGGGTTGTCTGATTCATCTGAAAATTTTAAGGCAGATAGATCTTGACCTGATAAACAATATTACCCAATGTCAGATTTGCTCTAAATGCTTTGGTTTTTGAGTTATAAGCCAAAAACTGCATTTGACCCCTATGTTCTATTTTTAGCAATGGCGACCATGTTTGTTGATAGATCAAAACTTCGGATACAATTTATAAATTAGATACCCTAAGGAACATTCAGTTAAAGTTTGAAAGTATTTGGCCCAGTAGTTTCAGAGGAGAAGATTCTTGAAATAGTTTACGACGACAGACGACGGACGACGACGGACGCCAAGTGATGGCATAAGCTCACTTGTCCCTTCGGGACAGGTGAGCTAAAAACTCACATTCTAATACTGAATATTTATATTTGTATGAAACTTTTCCTGTAATCTTCAAAAATCACAATAATTTCTGAATTTACAGTATTGATTATAATATTCACCTGTTTCATTATCATCATCATCTTCTTCATCATTATCAGGCATCTCTGGAGGTTCAGCTAATTTCAGGTCATATTTGCCTTCCTTTCCCATCCTATAGCTGTTGGTACTACCAGTGTCCCACTGGATACGAATCCAACCATCTTCTCCTAACTCACCAATCACACGTCCCATACTTGGGGCTGGGCCATCCTATAAATAATGTATATTGTATACTATCAATTTATCTAAAGGTATAAGAATGAACATTTGAGGATTTTCTTTTCATCTCCTTGTTCTTTGGATAAAAAAAAACACACATACACAAAACTTGAATTTAATTTCAACAAAGAAATTTTTTTTTTTTTTCAGAAGTTTTAGTGTCACAATTTTCTTTACTAATTTAACACGAATGTAACATTAATGGAGTTTCATCAGTTTGTAAAATGGCATTTTTTTTTTTAAACTGCAGCCTTTAGTAATTTGTATTATTTTATTACTGCACATCAATCTTCTCATTTTTAACAAATAGTGTGCAATCTATCCCTTTCAAAACAGCAGCTCTGACCATCCATGATAGCAAATTTCCCAATCAATACCAACTCTAATGAGATGCAATCTGAGTCAAAAGCTGACAATACAGTATGGGTTTTTCATATTGCTAATGGCTGTATAGTCACTTTAGTCACCTGCATTTTTTCAATATCATTGCAACTCTGGTGCTTAGTAGTCTCATTGGCAATTACACCACATCTCTGTATTTTTATATAAACATACCTGATCTCCCCATTTCCAGTCTACACCTCTAACAACTCTAGTTCCTATTTTCATCATAGCTGCTAACTCTGGTCCTGAGATTGGTACTGGCTGGGACTGTTTCTTGTGTTTCTGCTCCTCTAATATTGCATGTAGAGTTCCATTGTTGTCCTGAATAGGTTTATCAGGGTCTGGTCCTAAAATAAGATTTGAGTTTAGCTACTTTAGGGACTTTACAACCATATTGACAATACATGTACAAAGTTGTTTTATTTCTATATGAGAATGAGATATAGTAAGAAACATGTGTCTTACAATGCATTTTTACAAGTTTTGTGACTCATTACAGAATATAATTTATGATAAAGACACCATACCGCTATTAAATTTGGCTGGCTTTTGTATGTCCTATTATCCTTTTATTTACAAGAATTCAACTGATATGGAATGGACATACAGACAAGCAATTAAATTACAGAAAGACAGACCCAGACTGGAAAATATGATTCCTCCGACTTAAAAAAGTAGGGCGTAAAAATGTAAGGATATATTTGTACTTACCTACAAGTCTCATTAATGTTTGTGTCAATCCTAGAACTCCAGAGTTTAGTAACAAACTAACCATGTTACTCTGGTGTACTGACATTAAAATTCCCATTGTGGCCAGCAAAAATCTAGAATGGGGTAAAGCTCCTAAACTTAATCTCTCCTGAAAATATAGCAAAATTCGCAGTATTAGTAAGATGAATATTCTTTGTGTTTTAATTTACCTCCTTTTGTCACATATTTTTCAATTTCTGATGTCCATTTGTTTTCCTACTTCTTATTTGTTTTCATTTGTATATAGTCTGACAACTGAATCAAAAGAGAATCAAACAAACAACTATTTTGGACTCAAATTTTTTTTATTTCTTTCATTATCAGTATAATTTGTTTTATTTTAGACTTTTTAAATATAATATTTGTCTAACTATGAATCAAAATGACATGTCTGATCCATGTTTAATAAGGATAACTGGGCTTTTATTTTTAAATTTATAATACCTTTTGAGAGTCTTGGATGGACACAGTAGGATTAATTCCTCTTTCTTTGAACATCATGTCAGACTGGATGATAAAACTTCTCAGTTCCTGAATGGCCCACTTATAGAGGTCAGAAAACTGCATCTCCAGGAGAATTCTGTCACATGGAGGTATGAGACTGACATTAGCCAGACAGTGGGGAATTAATGTACTGTAATATAAAGTAGAGGCTACTAAAATAAACAACACCGAAAATATCAGAATTGGAGAATTCTGTAAAAAAGGGAAAAGGTGTTTGAATGACATAAGTTAGACAGTGGACATCATCTATACAAAGCAAAAATTATATTGGTGAAAATGAAAAAAAACATTTATTATTTTATATCTATTCAGGAGAAACTTGACAATTTCGTACACCATTCAAAACATGGATTTTAATACTTCTCATATATGTACTTTTTACTATAAATTTGTACTATAAATTATTATCTTTTCATCTTACAAAATGGCAGAGTTGGTGCATCACTAGGAGTTTATTTTTTGTACAGCCAAATTAATCAATGAATGATTGTTCTGTCTAGGGGAAATTGAAAATGCCCATGAAATGAATTCCGGAGGACAATAGCTATTGTATTTATAGAATTGGACAGTACTCTTTGTTTATATTTAAATGGCCAAGTCAACTCCAACTGATTCATAGAGGAAGATTTCTCACTAACTAGAGGCAACTGTGAGGTTGGACCACTCATATGATATATAAAGTGGCATGCTAACCTAATAGAAATGCACTTACCTAGCTCTTGTACCAACAGTCAACAATCCAAGCCAACCAGACAGGATATTGTATTTGGTAGAGGGAATCAGGTAATCTTTGCTGACTAAACTTAACATATTCTGGATTCCTTTCAGTCTCAACTGAGCTCTATCAACCTTTAAAAAAAATATGTATCATGGAATTTAACTGTATTTTGGTAATCAAATATAAATAATCTATTAATCTTTAAATCATGCCTCAATCATTATCAAATAAGAAGTGACTAAAAATTATATACAGAATTTATTTAACTTCCTTTAAACTAATGGCAAAAATAAATCTCATTCAAATAGCATATCTCCTATCGAAGAATGTATCTGGAATATATCAATTAATTAAGTCAGACTCTATCAAGACAACAAATGCTGTATTTAGATATTTGGATTGTTGGCCTTTTTCAGTTTGTGAGTTAGTTAGTATCCTACAAAGGAATAACTTTTACTGGACCAATAACATCTTTTGTTACAGAAGCTAAGGGTTATTCCATTAAAATGTATGTGGGAGGACAGGAAGGGAAGTTTAATTATTGGTCATGGGTTGTTTTTTTAGTACACGTCAATTACCATTTTGAAAAATTATCTAATTATGGTTCAGTGGTTGTAGGGATATTTTGAAAGTCCCTTCTTACCCTCCAACATACATTTTAATGGAATAGCCCTAAATCCAAGTTACCTGGTGGTGTAAAGATCTCCTTAGTTTCTCTATATCTATAGGATGTTCATGTAATACAAACTCCACAATACCATTCACCAATCCTTGATCTATCTTAGATCCTGTCATTCTCTGCTTCAGCAACCCAAACTTACGAGAACTTGATACTGTTTTAGCTATTTGCCTCCAGGAATCAACCTAAAAGTACAATTAAAAAAAATATTATTTTTTTACAGAAAGTTACAGTGTGCAATTGATAAACTAAAAGGCTGACATTTCTCCTTTTAAATATAAACAAAACTACTTCTATTTGTTCGATTATTTTTTTCAATAATTAGTTTTGTCTGTATTTAGGTCAATGATCTCTTGAAGATCCATTTAACCACTGCATATTATTAATTCTTGGAACTATAACTTATATGTAGCATGAATTCTGATTAATTCTTGCTTATGTTTTTATAAGTTAATAAAGACTATTAAGTAAATAACCTTTTTCATTTCTGACTTTTCTTGTGATGAAGTAACTTCATCTGATTGGACAGATTTTTTCTCTGGTGATGCTGATTCCTCTTTCAGTACAGGTTCCACTGTAAAAACAGCCCCCTCTACTGGTTCTGTTGTACTTGATACTTCATGGTCTTCCTCTTCTTTAATCTCTAATACAATTTGTTCAGCCTTGACCTCTTCAATTACTCCAGTGGCTCCCTCTAATTCCTCATCACTTTCTTTCTTTTCCTCCTCTTCTTCTACATGAGAAAGGCCTATATAACACAAGATAAAAAAATATATACCTTTTTTTATGATTTTATGTTTGCTCGTTATATTTAATAGTTGTGTCTGTGTATAACCATTAGATAATTTGTTTGACCTTGTAATTGATTATCATTGATCATAACTCATCAAAATTACTTAAATTTATATACATTCCTTTATTTTACTATGTGATAATGGATAGGTTTTATTAAGTGATTCCACCACCACAATGGTTTGCAGTTGAAATAAGAGGATATTTTAGGTAAAGGCAGAGATTTGCATTGTATCATGACACCTTTGAATATCTCTTGTTGCACAGATTTTCTAGTATACAGAGAGAGTTGTCATACTCTGATACAAACCATCAAATTTGAACCACATTCTTACTTAAGTGGCTGTGACTTACTACATCTTGCACCACCATACCTTTAATATTGGGCAACAGATTGCAATGCCACTTATTATTAATATTTCAGAGTATTTTTTTAACAAAGACTGTCTTACGTTTTGATTTAATCCTTTCATCCATCATCTTCATAGTAACTTGTTTCCATCGTGGATGACTTCTTAGCATTTTTGAACGACTCATTGCATGAACTTCATTCCCTGCAGCAGGTCGAAGCTCATTAAACAGAAAGTGACATCTTTCTAAAACAGGTGCA
The DNA here is from genome assembly GCA_019925275.1 of Mytilus edulis. NCBI lineage: Eukaryota > Metazoa > Mollusca > Bivalvia > Mytilida > Mytilidae > Mytilus > Mytilus edulis. The sequence goes on along the minus strand of CM034361.1, from coordinate 36,400,058 downwards.
CAAACTTCTTTGTAAGATTTTCCTTGATCCTGATGAGCCTATATGGAAAGTTAATCATAATCATCAATTAAAAAATCTGATTTCGATTTCTTTTTTATGCCAGAAACCGAAGAAAAAAGAGAGGGAATTTTTTTTTCTTTTTATAAACAAACTTTACAACTGTTTTTCCTGTCATTTTTTGTCCGTTGTACATTTGGATAAAATTCATAGTTGGCCTTCTAAATCATACTAAGTGTCAAAACTTGCACATCTTTGTTTTTGTGCATTCTAGGAATGAGATTTCATTGTCTTGAAATATTAAAGGTCATAAAAAGTGAACTTCAAATGTTTATAATATGTAGTTGCTATCCAACTGCTCTATACAGATTTCTTTTATTCCACAGATATCTATTTGTTAAAGCTGAAGATAATATTATATATAATATAGTACTAGTATATGATTTTTATTTTTTACATAAGTTCTAGTGTAAAATTAGGGTCAACATACATTGTGTTTGGAAAATGAAATGAAATGAAAATACTTATCTAATACATACCTTGACAAGAGTTTTTTTGGTCTGATTAACAATTTTGAAAAGTTCAACAAGAGATCTAGGTAGATGTTTGTCTCTCTCTGTCTGTCCATGCTCCACTAGACTCAGGGCTGCATGGCCCAAATCATCATGCTTTAATAATACTGCTAGTAATAACCTTCAATAAATAAAATAAACTGTTGACACAGAGATATGTTTTGCCTGTATGTAATTTTGATAGCAAAATGCACATGTTGAAAATAAAATAGTATTACTTTACCATGTAAATTATGCAAAATATTCAGTTAATGAACCATGAATTAAGGTACAGGTCCGAATAAGTTCCATAGATTTAATATTCTCAAACACTTATACAACAAAATATTATTGACATATCATATAAAAAAGAAGATGTGGTAATATTGCCAATGAGACAACTGTCCACAAGAGACCAAAATGACATAGACATTAACAACTATAGGTCACCGAACGGCCTTCAACAATGAGGTAAGCCCATACCACATAGTCAGCTATAAAAAGCCCCGATATAACAATGTAAAACAATTCAAACGAGAAAACTAACGGCCTTATTTATATATATAAAAAAATGAACGAAAAACAAATATGTAACACATAAACAAAAGACAACCACTGAATTACAGGCTCTTGACTTGGGACAGGCACATACATAAATAATGTGGCTGGGTTAAATAGGTGGTTTCCTTAAACCAACATAACATTAATTGCAAACAAATTTACATGTCTTGGTATGGAAAACCTACAAAATCACACAAATCAAACACAAAAATAGCAGGTTCTCAACTTTATGTTCAGTTAAAAAAATTAATGAAAGTTTGGTGGAATTCTGTAAACAGTTTTCAAGGAGTTTCAGATTAAGAAATTGATACATTTTTTTGTATATATATTGAAATTGATATGTTAGAAGAAACATAAATATTTATTTTGGCCTTTCCATATTTAGAGAAGCTTACCTTCCAACTTTTCTATAGGATGTTCATGAGTAAATGTATATTGAGTAAGTTATGGTGTTTACAATATTTGTCCATGATAGCTAGGAATGTTTTAACATTATGGTCTGTAACTCTGCCCTCGACCAATGACTGTAGGAATGGCTGGGTTATGTCAGTTTGTATACTCAGAGGATCAAACGATTCCTTATCTTCTGATGGGGGTAATTGGCGATGTTCTGATGTAGGAGTAGTACCTATTCATAAATATATATCAAATCTTCTAATGGTATTCATTGACAGGATTTTAAAATAGCATGAACTCAAATTGATTTTTTTTCTGTTGAGTCTTTCACATGAGCAAACGTACATGTTAGTTTGAAATGAATACGACTACATCCTTAAGTTTACTGTGACCTAATTATCAAGAAAGATAAATTATATGACGATTCATTTATCAATATATATATGTTTTACTGGTTAAATAATTTTGCATTTTTTTTTTCAATTTCAAAAATCAAGTGAAACTCAAGTCACTATAACTGGCTTTAGGCTTCAATATTAGGCTGCCAATTTCTGTCTTTAACTTCCGTTGTTGTGAATTTTCAGTTTTGGAAACACTTGTACCTCTGGTTGAATCTATTGCTAACTTTCAAACTTTTATTCCTATATCCACCATTTTAATGATTATTCTATTATAAATGTGATATCCCATAATTATGAAAAGTGAGATCTACCATTTTTCACATTTAATTATTAACTAATTGCAAGTTATAAATTTGTAGCATAATTTACTTTGTATCCTTCTTAAAGATTGTACTAAGCAGCGTACATGAAAAAATATAAACCTTGGTACAAACTAATATATACAAAGTAAAATAGCTATGATATGCTTATATCTTATTGTGCTTGTAATTCTAGAGGGAAAAGTTCTGACCTGGTGTAGTTGCACAACTCCTTGTTTCTCCTTTCTCCTCTTCAAACTGATTATTAGGCTGCAAAACCTTCAGCCCTCCAGCAAAGAATTCTGCCTTAAGCCAATGGTCATGCTCATGTTCCTCCTGTGAGAGCGGGGTGCTCCTAGCCTGATAGGAGGCATGTAAGCCTAACAGCATGCCTAGGGTACGTTCCACATCCATTAGTGGAGATGATGCTGTGTTTCTGTCTGATGATTGTACAGTATCTTTCTCAGGCTGTTAAAAAAGAAATTAAATCATATTTCAATTGATTAAATTATTATTTTTATGCAGTGGATTTATCTTTTTTTTCATGGGTACTTTTGAGGATTAACAAAATATAATTTCAAGTATTATCCATCAAACTTTATTTCCATGGTTATGACAATTTGCATAAAATCCCCATGGAAATTTATATTTTGTTGAAATACTCTTAATTATTTGTACTCATAGTACAGTAAAATTAGTGATCCAAGAATAATAATGAATCCACAGTATTAGTAATAGTACAATAGATAATTGCTTCAATGCCAATGACAATTTTTTCAAATATTCAAATCTATTGTAATTATCTAAATAATTTTGGATGAAAGTTGTTTATAGCTTTTTTATTTTAAGAATATAATACTATTATGAAAATGGTTAATTACAAGAAACACTTAGCAGTTGATGATTAACTTACATGCTGATACTGTAATAATATGTATGCATCTCTCTATAAGTTCAGATGAATGATGTTAAGTTGCATCTAACTCCCTCTAATGTTACCTTTTATGAAATAGAGTTTAATAATGAATATGAAATCAAGTTATCTTCAATAAAAGTTGATAATTGAAAAAGTCATGAGATTAATCATTCCCGTTAAACTTAGAATGAAGTTTGTCTACTATAATTAATGTACAAACATCTTTAAGTATTTCTAAATTGAGAAATACAATGTCTGAATGAAGTATCATATTCCTTGAACAATCTTTAATTCATTATTTTTGTTACATTACTATTAGAATGTTAGTGTTACAAAGTTAAATTCAAAAAACATGTTTAAACTCCAATATTTGTACAAGATGCAAGTCAGAAGTTCTTTTATCTTGTATTATTTTTAACTTTAAATTTTGTGTACAATTTGAAATTAATATGTCATCACAAATTAATTGTAACTATATCAATTCATTAGTTCAATGATTCGGATAGTCAAGGACATTTCTGATGCTTTACGACTGTACTTCTCTAATGAATAACCTAAATAAAAGATTTATACATACATACTTTATATTAAGTCTTTATTTTTTTCCAATTTTTGTTTAATTCTAATATAAATTTTCATATATTTACCACTGCTTAAAAACAGACTTAAAAATTAAGATAGCAAAAAGAAAGTGACAATATCCCTTGTGTAAACTATAGAGAAAATTTATGCCTTGCTGTTGACATCTGGAAGGGGTTGTATTTTCGCTGGATTTAAATTTCATCATTTCCAGTATCAAACCTATGTTCTATTTTCACTTTAACTTTTTACCTGATACAGTATTATCTAACTACACATGAGGAGATATTGTTGTAATTTCTTCTAAATTCAGAATTTAGTGAAAATACATTTTTCAACTTTACAGTGACTCTTTCTTATTTCAGTTAAAAATAGAATGAAGTTATAGATTATCGTTGATCATCTCAACAAGATTGATTTTGTCACTTGAGCCGGAACTGCAAAAAAAAGAAAAGCAATCAAGTTGAGATGACCAATGACAATCTGTTTATCGCTCTTCTACCTATGATGACGTTGTTAATTTCATTGACAAGTTGCACATACTACCTTAGTTTCTAGAAAATAATTTTTCATAATACTCGACTGCTGTGAAAGTAAATTATCAGTCAGTAAGATCAAAGGAAAATTTTGTAGAATAGCGATATTACTTACTAAAGACTCCAGGCCAAGCTAAATCTTCTTTATCATCCTTGTTAAGTCCTGGTGCGAGTTTATTAAATTTATCTATAATGTCTAGTAACTGTTCCATGACTGGTACCACCTGAGAGGACTGGATCACTGCCGGATTTCTCAATTGTAATAATACTAAACAGGTAGACATCTCTGGTAGTAAAATTCCTTTAATAAATTATAATATTATTTATCATTCCAAGTGAATTTAGGATAAATTACTGTTGTAAGTATATAGCGACCACAGACACTAAGATATCATACATCACTCAAGTCTTATGGATTAAACTATATTTTTCTTTTAACTAGGTCCTGAAGACAAGCAATCTTATATATGCAAAGGTAAAACATATATTTTACATCAAATTATATTCAAAATTTATATCAATATTTCCATTATATCATTAAAAAGTTTAACACAAAAACCTTTTCTAAACATTCATATTATATTATGCATTTTTCCAAGGAAATTAAAGGAAATCATCACTGCCCCTTTTATTTATCAGTTTTGCCTTTCAAGCTACTTTTTTCTGACAAAATACAAGTAATAAGCCGAAATTTTAGATTTTAAAGAAACTTTTTTGAATGCATTTAGAACTTATAACCCTTGTAATGTATTTACCTGTCACATCTTTCTGTATTATCTTTGACACAATAGAGAAATGTTTAGTACCGGTAGTGGCTAGGCTGGCGGCTATTGGAAGGATGTCAGATACATGGTTACACAGTAATGTAACATACTTCCTTAATAAAACACCTGCTCCCTGTAACTCAAGTTCTGAAAATAATTAATACTGCATTATCTTTAGATATCCAACATGGAATTTCTAAGCCATTTTCCATATAAATATAAGAATTGTATAGAATTTAGAAAACACTATTCTATGGCAGTTTGAGGTTTTAAATAAATCCTGACTTGTCCTCATTGACATAAGATGACATCCACCTTTCATATTCATATCACAGAACAGCCTTTAGTAAAGATTAATTGATTAACTGGTGTTTAAATTTCCACACTATTGTTAGAGGGTGTAAAGGGGGGTATCTGCACGGAACAACACAAAAACAAATTGCCATTTCACGATGAACGAACAACTGAAAAATTTTGCACGTCAATCTTTTAACTGATTTCACAAAACAAGGAGAATAAAGAACATTTTTCACAACTGCAAAATAAAAATGGCAAAACATGTTACATGAAAATAACCCTTTACCACCCTCTTGTAACACCAACCTGTACTTTGGAAAAGAAATGTAGAGGAAACATGCACAAAAGAGGCCTAAGCATTTTACATTCTGTAATTATTCATATGAAAAATTCAAAATACCTTTCTCTGAAGCAGCAGAATCATCATGTGGATAGATGTGTGATACAATAAGTCTTTGGACCTGTAGGAGAAGATCTAGGGAAGGACTGGTCTCTGTCAGATCCATCTCATCAACCTTCAGAATGTTCTCACCTGAGATATTGTACAATCTGGAGGAGGTATGGGTTGATGAATTCCTGAAAAAAAAATAGTTTGCTTATATCGTACACTCAAATAGATATGCTGTAAAATTATCACAAATCATGCTTTGCAAAGCATCCTATCAGAGACTACTTACTTTTGGCCTACTCTAAATTTTGGTTCTTTTTTGGTATCAGTGAGATCAAAAAAATTGCAAAAAGAATTCAAACCAACTTATTTTAGACAATAGCAACCTGAAATATTTCAAGCCAGTCCACTGTAAAGCAGTAGGGCAAAAAAGTCAGAAAAGAGAAATGTTTTTATACGAAAGCTTCATAGCTACTATACCCCTGTTACTTTATTTGCAAAAAATTCTCTATCCCACAAGTTTCTCCCTATTAAAAAGGAGAAAAAAGATTTATCAATAACAAGTATATTCACTGTATACAAACCTTAACAGCTGTTGTATGAGTTGTAGCAATGGAATAGTAGAGCCTCCTTCATCACTGTCTCTCTCAGGGTTTGGCTCTAACAGATCTGCTTTAGTGGTCTCAGCTTTCTTATCACTTTCCTTATCTTTATCTTTAACACAATCTTTTTCTCTGTCCTGAAAGGTTATAAGAAGAAAACATGTTTAACATCTTCTCTAAAACAGAATGACTATAGACCATAGCACTTAACCAGAGAGGTAGGCAATATAATACAAACAGATCAGAGACAAATAGTTAATCACTGTAGAGGCTCTTAGTCATTGTTATGTAAGATTGTAACCCCTTGATTAATTGCATATGTAGGGCCTTGATATTATTGCAAAATTTGGGCTCCATTGTACGAATAGCTCTCAAATCTTTAGAAGGCTAGCTGATTGATATTAATTTTCAAGATTCTTCTAGATTTAAAGTCCCTTTTGAACCAAAATTCAACTTTGAAAATTAAAAAAGTTGATGTCATTCTTAATACCTTTTTATCTTCCAGTCCTTGAGCTTCTTTCCTAATGGCTGCATACAAAGCTGATTCTAATCCCCCATCTGACATCAAACTACCAACTAATAAATCTGTCATAAATCTTTGTCCTGGACTCATAGCTGTACAGTCACGATGTACTGAAAATACACAAATTGCACTATTACAGTACAGATCATACACACATCTTTTCCCTTTTATGTAGCTGTATTAATAATGTAGTAAAAGGTTCCCAAAAGTCATCTTATAACCATAGTTTTGTCATGTAGTCATGGTTTTTTTCCCTTAGTCATAGATGTCAGTCTGACAACAGTTATTTCCAAATCACTTTTATGCTTTTTCATTAGTCTAGAATTATAGAAGTCATGACAATCATCATTAAAAGATTGATTACAGGAACAAACTAATTCAAGCAGTCTTGGGTATCTCATAGCAGCCAGTTTTCATTGGTGGTGGAAGCCCAACTGCCTGAAGAGAACCACATACCTTCCTTTTATCATAAATGAAAGCATAATGATTAGAAAACAACAACTTTTGTGCTAGTACTTGGTTTGATTTTAATTAGTCTTTAATATCTGTAGCTGGCTGAAACTTTTAAGGCATGTCATGCTTTCCATGTCAACAACTATGCATATGAAATGGACAGATATCATTATCTTTTAAAGAAAGCAATTTTGTGTTGCTATAAAAAAAAAATATTTCACCTCCTGCTGACAGTAGTGATGACAAAGCCCTTGCTCTTTCTTCTGCTGTTGGTAAAAGGATGGACCATCCACTCTGCAGTGCATTCTGGGCAGCTGACTGGACTGTACTGATGACTCCCTGATTGCTTGCAAGGGAGACAACTCTCTGTTTAAGACTGGTTACTAAAGGACTACCTATTCCTAATCCAAGAGAATCTAAGAACTCGGTTTGTGATATGGCAGCGTGGAGCTGAAGGTCGTAAATATAACATAAATTATTGAATTTCCAATGCATTTTTTCATTTTCATATTAAAAATATCTGTAATTTAAACAGGAGTTATAATTTTCCTACATATCTAACCAATTAGACATTTATAATGCATTTGTACTAGACCAATATGCTGAGCTGGATTTTTAATAAGCTGGTTCACAAGGTAACAGTTTGCAAGAAGACATGTCACCTTACCCAGACACATTATTCTGACTCAAAGCTAACTTTACTATTAGCTTAATAAATGCAATATAATTTTCCATTCTCAATCTTGATGTGGAAGACAGCCAGCTCTACTACCATCCCTTTCCTTTTGATTCTCTTGTAGCTTTGTAAGTTACTATCGTACCTATGGACAGGTGTAAACTTACCTGTAAATTGAGTAGATTTAGACCAGCTACAGCTATACATTCTTTATCTTGAGGTGGTGGCCAGTCAGATCGACCATCCATTCCTTCACAAACATCAGTCAATAATTCATCTAGCTGTTCAAATGCTGACTTACAAATGTCAACAACAAATGGTATCCTACCACTGATCATACATTGCCCACCAGAGGACCAAGCAAATGTCTGTCAAAAAATGAATAAATAAATTAAATATCAAATTTATATACAGTGGATATATTTATTTCAATGGAAATCAATTTTCATGGATTGAGGAAGAATTGTATTTTCACAGATTTTTAGATTTCTTTGTTTTGCGCTAAACCTCTCACTTTTACGACAGTCTCAGCAAATTCCGTTGTATTCACAACGATGCATGAACAAAACAGACATACTAAATAAAATAGTCAAAATATGGGTACAGTAGTCATCACTGTGTTACAATCTTAAAACAAACAATTTTACAAAAAAGCACAAAAGCATCTATCAAAACTACATAAAACAAATTAAATGAATTAAAAATCTGCACTTAATTGAAAATAACAAAATGCACCATACCTGATTTGGACCACAAGAAGCTCCAATGATATTTTTCCCATCCAGTCCAGACAGAACAGTAGGTACAGACCTACAATTTGATGATGTATCTCCTAACTGTCCATGTTCATTCCTACCCCAGCCATATAGTTCACCATCCTCTGTGATAGCCACACAATGCATAGATCCTATAGCAATGTTAATCACTTTCTTTCCTGTTAGAGATTCTATTTGTTTTGGATGTCTAACATGTTCCTCTGATCCATGTCCTAATCTAAAGTTATCTCCCTTTCCCCTAAAACGTAAAACATTATTGTGGTAAGCATCCAAATTGGAAATGAACACAAGATCATAACCAGGAAATGTAATAAAATTATCAATACTGTTTCTTAGTTACATGGTGGCACTTCTCTCCATTTCTACCACAAAGAAAGATTTGTTTGTCTACAGTTTATTCAGTAAAAGGGGCACTAGCTGTCTAATTCATGTTCACCGATTTGACTCTTCTCATATTAGATTTATAACAATGTAAATCATTTACTGTGAAAGTACTTTTATTCGTGGGGTACCAATTTTCGTGGTTTTCGTGGATGACTTTATCCACGAATTTAAGTGTTCAACGAAATAAAATAACCATTGTCTAAATCAAGACCTGGAAAGATCCCAATCGGTAGGTTTGACTACTGATATGACATGTATGATCTAGTCTAAGAGAAGATATTGAATAGCACCAACTCTGAGAATACTTTAATAGCAGTCACAGAACTACAACCGCATGCAGGATTATACCCATTTAATCTTTAATAACCTAAAATGTACAACTTTTGTTTTTGATCAATGAAAGTCAGATTTCCGGTATTGATATGCTAGTATGATAAAGTGTTCATTTTATATCCTCATAGTTCTCGTACATATAAGAAATAAAAAAATTATGCTGGTCTTGATTTTGCTATGAATTATTTGGCAATTCATAGCATTTGTTTATGTTACTGTTTTCTTTAGGTGACATGTTAATGGCCTAATTAACACCTTTGATGGTCTTTAATCTGTTGATCACTTTATCATGGGTTAATTAGTGTTATCACTACGATTTACACGGGTCAATGTTTACTTTGCAATTTCCTTCAATCTAGACTATTTGTAACCCTCGTTTCTAAAGGCTTCAATTTTTCAATTTTTTTTTTTTTTAGAAAACTAAAATCCACGAATTTAAAAACCCACGAACATGTTAATATTGCTCAAACCACGAAAATTGATACCCACGAATTAAAGTACTTTCACAGTAACAGATTATAAAGTCTAAACTAAAAAATTTACAGGGCATGGGCTCGATAATATATAGGGATAATAGACAAGTATGGTGCAAAGTATTCATTTTTATAACCATCAACTTCAAAAATGTTTACACCTTTGTACTTAGTATTTGTTTTTATCAATGTTATCTTGGATTTTTCTAACTTCAAGCCACATGTATGAATAATATTTATTTTTTTACTTCAATCCAAGTTTCTTGTGTGGAGGGCAACATTTTACGGACTTTCTAAGTTGTGGATATAATAAAAAATTAAACTTACCAGGAAAATATAGCTCCAGATTTTGTTTGAGCCAAACTAAACTGAGCTCCACAGTAGACCTTATTGATTTCTTGTCCAATTAATTTCTCTACAATTTTTGGTGATTTAGACCCATCACTACCACCACGACCCAGTTTACCATAGTCTCCATCTCCCCAAGTGTAAACAGCACCTGTAATTCAGAATAAACCAAAAGATACAAGGAGTCTGATTTCTCTGTATTAACTGGCAAATACTTTATACTGACTTAATCTGAGAATCAATATTTTCAAAGAATTCCCCCTCATTATGATTCACTTAAATTTTAATTCAATTGGCAAAGTGGTTTAAAGAAGATATACCCTTATATATATATGTATTCAACATAAACCTTACAGATTTCTAGTCCTATCAATCAGCTTCAATTTTTTTTAGATTTAGACCCTTAACTAACAGTATTGTTCATAAATCCATGAAATTGAACAACTTTTTATCAGCTACTATTAATAGTCTTAAAAATATCTATCCCACAACCTTGACTTTTTCAAACAAACAAAAAAACAAAAAAATCTTTAATATTCACTGAGATGCAATGATTTTGAACTCTTCACAAACACAATAAAGTTCATTTCTATCAAAATGAGAAACTTCCACTACCACTGACCTGTGTCTGACACAGCTATCGAATGAGCATCTCCACTGCCACAAGCAATGTCTACAATTCTATGTCCTTTCAAAGCTTTGACAATGGTTGGCTCACTAACATCATCACTGGCTCCATGTCCCAATCTTCCATAGTTGCCACGCCCCCATGTATACAATTCACCACTTCCTGTTATAGCAGCACTGTAGGTACTTCCACAGGAAATGTATGAAACTTGTTTCCCTGATAGTGCAGTGATCAGAGTTGGTTCCTCTCTTGTTCTGGAAAGTATATGTCAGAATATGAATAAAAGTGGTTAGTTTTTTGTTTACAAAATTATATAATTATACTAAATTCAACGTTGCAAATTCCTCTGACTTCACTTCAGGCCTTTTGATTTTTGTGATACTTTATCTCATAAAATAAAGCATTTTTTTCAAAATTTGGTCACAAGCATACCTGATGGGTATTCCAGAAACACATTATTGTGTATTAGCTTTCATAATGTTTGGTTGGGGTAAACTAAAGTTACAGAACGTAAACTAAAATTTAGCAATTTTTGATTTATAAAGGGGTATAAATAAAATATGGTAAAAGTGATGCTACCTAAATTCAACTTGATCTGTGTTTTGTGGTAATAAGTATTGGTATAAGTTTCATAACATTTGGTTGATGCAAACTTAAGTTAGAGAACGAAAACTAAAAATTTGCATTTTATTTTCATTTTTAAAGGGTCATAACTCAAGAATGGTTAGAATGACCAAACCAAAATTCAAACCTGATCTGTATTTTGTGGTTATAAGCATTGTGTATAAGTTTCATAACACTTTGTTGAGGCAAATTTAAATTAAAGAACGGAAACTAAATATTTTGCAATTTTTCAATTTATAAAGGGATTTAACTCTAGAACGATTAAAGTGACACCGACAAAATTCAAACTTGATCTGTTTTTTGTGGTAATAAGCATTGTGTACTTAAAAATCATTTCATTTTCTTTCAGTAAGTGTTTCAACTTCATTCATATGAGTACTACAAAGTAATATATGATATAATTACATGCCAATAATACCAGCTTTACTTTACATTTACCACCTAAATGTAGGCCCAGTTTCCATGATTAAAATGTAGCAATTCATATTCTATTTGTGTAAGCCTTCTTTGGTTTACTGTACCGAATTACCAAACACTTCTATAATATCAGTAACTTTATATATATACATACATTGAATCACCATGTCCCAATCTTCCTCCATCCCCATTTCCCCAGGAGAACACCTCTCCATCACTTGTTAGGGCTAAGTAATGTCTACCATCAGGGTGGGTGGCTATCTTTACTACCTGTCTATCACCAAATCCTGTCACTAACTGGAGAGACTGAAATATAATGGAGATGTTCTTTGACAATAAGAGCAAAATATGGAAAGAAAGAGAAGTGTTTGCCAGACACTGGTGCCGTACCTTAAAGCCAAGAAATTAATTTTTGCTTTTGTCATTTTTGCTTCATTTTAATACTTTAATTATAGAGATATAAGTAAAAACCTCACATTTCTTTTTGTTCTAATTTTTAAAGCAACATTCAAAAAAAATTTGGTTACATTTTGCCTGGTAGAGAATAGTTTTCTAATAGTTTGCGATGAAAGTATCATTACATCAAGTAGCCAATAATATGACTAGAAGAATATATACATACTGCTGTATCTGCTGAGTAATACATCATGAAAACTTTTCCATTCTTAGCCAGAACCAGCATGCATCTTTCTGCACAGGCAACTTCTGATACACCCCCTACATCATTGAAAAATTCTAATATATGTGGCCCCTGACCACTGCTACCTCCTAACCATGACAACCATCCCCAGCCAATGACTTCCTGGCTCAAACTACTTCTGGTGGACTGAAAAAAGAATATTTCAAAAACATTGCTGTAAAATCTAAAACACATATCAATGTAAACATTTCAAAATCTAGCAAACAGAAAGTCTGTGAACAGCTTGTTGGAAATATTGAAATCATATAGCATGTGCCTTCTAGTTTGAATTTTCTTTAATTAAATCTATATTTTATGGTTAATAGCTGGAAAATTTTCTTTCGTAACCAAAAAGATTTATCTTTAATAATAGAAAATAAGTTATTTGGTCCAAGCCCTACAATTATTTTGAGAATGTTTGGTAATTTTGTATATCAAAACCATATTTAATAGTTTTCAAATTTCTTATAAAATTACTTAAAAAAACTGATAAGATAAAACTTACCTTCTGTGAATGACTTGGTGGTAAATAAGGTTGACAAAGTCTATCTAAGTGTGACATAATGACAACAGCACACTGCCGTAAGTCTTTAATACAAACTTACCTTCTGTGAATGACTTGGTGGTAAATAAGGTTGACAAAGTCTATCTAAGTGTGACATAATGACAACAGCACACTGTCGTAAGTCTACAGGGACGTTGTAATCTTCTGGATATGTGAGGTAACGCAAGAAACATTCTGTGGGACTGATTCCATATACTTCATTCTGAGAAAAATAATTATAGAAATTCATTGAAATATCTGGATACTTTCTATTTATAAACTAAACTCAAAAATACTTGTATGACAACTTTAACATTGTTTTTAAGATGAACTATACATAACAGTTACAGGGCAAAATTTCAGATTTTCATGATAAATTCAATATGTGTAATATAGATCTACAAAATTATATGGATTGGCAGATTATTTATTTTTTTAGTAGATCTCAATTTGACTCAATATGTAGAGCAATTTCAATCACGTTCAATCTTAATTTGACATACCTCACACCACTTGTGTACTTCTGTTGTTTTTGTTTTAGCACTATGGATTTTCTCATAGCGTTTGAGTATTGGTATAAGTGGAGCACAGTTCAGACTACAACTAACACGGTTATCAAACTCATGATGACTATTGTTCCACAAGTTCAGGAGTAGAAGAACTGAGCCCAGGACAGAACTTAGAGATCCTCGTTGTATAGAAAGTTCTAACAGTAAAGATAATGCTATTTGTTGGTCTTGAACTGGAATTTTACTGGATCCTTTGGAACTAGCACTTCCATTTAGGTCTCTGTAAAATAAACAATATCCATAAATTGATCATCCTAATTTTTACAATTATGATTAACTAATAATGTCAATCTATTACCCAATACTGTCATGTATAAATATCACTATCAAACAAAATACATTATTTTGAAATATAAAGTGTACGGTCAAATATATAATGACAAAATTTCACAATATTGCTGGAATGCCAACATTATTTCAAATTTGGGCTTTTTTCTCAGGGCTGAAAGCAAATGCAACCATAAGAATCATAGTGGAAAGAACAAACATAGTTTTTGCTTTGATGTATCATATACTTCTCAATCAACAGAAAATGTGCTGACAAAATCTTAAGTTGTCCATATAATGATTTTATCAATATAAGAAAGTTTCTAGCCTACCCTCCAACAACTGAGTGTAAGAATTTGGTAGCTCTCTCCACGACTTCTATCCAGACTCCAGATACAGATCCTTCTTCAAACAGTGTGGCCTCTGGGAGGGATTGTAAAGCTTCCAATGATTCCTGCAGCAGCTCACTACACAAATCAGAATCTTCTCCAGATCTCCAAGCTCGACGGAGAAAGGCAAAGGCAAAGCTAAGGGCAGCTCTTGAACCAACTCTAGCCAAGCCAATAGTAGCCTTCTCCACTGGTTTTGAGGAACTGCAATAAATAATTACCATGAAAATATTTAATGACATATACCATTTTTTTTATTAATTTTTAAAATAATATGTCCACAAAAATTCTTCTAAAATAAATGCATTGTCAGATTGTGTGCCTCTATCATTTGTTTAGAATTTTTACTGGCTTTACATAACTTTTTCTTTATACTCATTGATGTATGCACTAATTTTACTCTGGGTACTTTGTCGCAGCTAGGGTGCTCACTTCTTGGCAAAATGGCTTTGAAATATTGCTTTTTATCTGAATTCAGAGATATAATGTAGATAAAAACTTGAGTAAAATTACCTTTTTTGTTTACTGAGGTTAGTTTGATTTGCCTGACTTTTCTTTGATGGTGTTCTTCCTTCTATAGGTGTCTGACGTCCCAAGGCAACAAAGTAACGTTCCAATACAGCCAATCGCTGTTGTAGGCGAGTTACTGACAAAGACGAACATGCTGCTTCTGTGCATAACTTCAAATGTTCATGTAGTAATGAGTCTAGACATTCCTTCAATTGACCAGAATCTACAAAACATTAATGGTTATTTCAAATGCAAATAGAATTCCCTTATCGCGTTCACACACTCTTCTTTTTTAATTTGAATTGATTCGAATTGGCTAATTCAAATTATCCAATTTGCATTAGAAATACGCTTTTGTTAATATGAATTAAAAGTTAACGTCGTATGGACAGTATTTAGCGAATTTGATGCGCATTGCAATTCAAATTAGAATTGACGGTAGAACGTAAAACGTTTCAAATGTGAATTAAACTAATTCGAATTAGTTAATGCGAATCGACTTAGAATTACGTGTGAACTCAGCATTATTTCATAGAAAGTTTCAAAACACTCTATTTCCGATAATGTTGTAATAGTATTTATCTGGCAAGTTTATTTTTCAAAATTCCTAGATCCTGTAATGGTTTTAACAAATACACATCTTAGGAAATACATGTATGTATTACATGCAACTAAATTGAATTATCTAAAAACATTTTATACAGTTAGCTCTTATATTATAATAACCTAAAAATATTGCATTATCTGATAGACTCAAATGGCTGATTAAATTTTGTAGTGTTAATTCTTCTGCAACATGTTCCATATTTTCTGGGTTTTTTTTTCAAAATCTCTGTTGGAGTCAACATATGTTCTTACCTGGTTGTGGTCCCCATGTCCAGGAGTCTATTATCTGAGAGGAGGAAAACTTGGGTCTTTTGGCCTCTTCTTTTTTAATTTCTTCCTCTTCTTTATCAAGTTTTTGACATGGTGGGCAGTTACAACCATTGTTTGGTCCGCAGTGTCCATCACAACAACTACATGATAACACTTTCATGCCACAGTAATAAAGGCCTGTTGTACCTGAAAGTAGAAAATAAAAAAAAACTAAATGATAACATTTCAGAAATGTTTCTATTGTGTTTGAAACCAAAGAGCAACAGCAAAGTTTTATCAAATGATCAATAGGTCAGCTAATGGTTGTCATTGCTGAGGTTTTTGTCTATTATGGAATTTGGCTATCTCTGCTCAAATTTCATCCTAACTTCATCTTGTCTAGATGCAGAGCATTTTAGTCACATGCTTTGTTTGAAAACCATATGTGTACTTGAAAATTTTACTATATTATTCAGTTGCACAGTTGCTGTCTTATTAACAAAAACCCCATTCCTCAATTTATTCATATCCTATCTTATTTCATGTTTGTCTTAACAATCTGAAATGTCTTATGTTTCAGGTGGTTGGGGTGTGTTTCTAATGACAGTGAAAGTAGCTCTATCTCAATTTTGATAGTTTTATGTTTGAGCTATAGATGGGACTTTTTCATATGGTTGTGTCCTGTTATCTATTTCCTGTTTCAAGGGATATTTCTCTTAGACATCATGCCTCCCCTCAAATTAGCATAAACATTATTATTTTTAGAACAGTATTAACAAATATTATTTTTAGAACGAAACTAACAATTATTATTTTTAGAAAAGTAATAAATAAAATGAGATAAACACTAAAAGTGTAATCATTATCACTAAATACTGTTCTGACTATGGTACAACACTTCATTACTAATGAGTTTCATGTCTTTATAATAATATAAGTCATTACTGTAATGACATAGAACATTGTTGATGTTACATTAGACTAACTATAAATTCTATATTTGATAGTTTATAAAATGCAATAGGAGCAAACTTCAACTGAATATTCCAAAATTCATTCCTATATCAAATTATTACTTTTTCAAATTTTGTACATTGAAAATGAAAATTTATCCTAGTGATATAAAATTTGCAGGCCTTTGGAGATGTATGTGTGTTGCCTTCCAAATCATAATAATATGTACAGGAATTGCTAAATTCATATTTTGAAATGAGAAACCCCAAGACTCCCTCATATCAAAAATTTAAATAGTAAGTGCACAGTCTTAATGTCCTGTTGAAAAGTTTGTACAAGTTTAGTTGAGTTCTGTCAAGCCATTTTCAAAGAACTGATACATTTGAAATTTGGTATTGGAAAAATCAACAATCCCAAACAATCGTTGGTCCCCCTGTTCATGGTGGGTTTTGTCTAGCTGTGGAACCGTAGCTCTTAGGTCCTTATGTTATTTTTTGACTATTTGCGGATCATGGTTCCGCAGCTAGGGTTTGTCTTGCTCTGTCTTTAGTTTTTTAAGTAACGTTTTATATTCTGTTGTTTTTCATTTTTTTGCCATGGCATTGTCGACCATTGTCAGTTTGTTTTCAGCTTGTGAGTTTGAATATATTCCCTTTGTTACCTGTTGCCTCTCTGAGAAATAGCTTGATAAGATTTTGGTTTTACATAGTATTACCATAGTATAGTATTTCAAATCTTTGTCAGTTATACAATTATTAATGTATTATAAATATTGTGTGAAAGACATTTTACAACCATTAAAACATTATTAACATATTGCTAAATTCAATTTTATTGCTTTATACTGTTTTTATATTGCTTTGTAATTTTAGGTTCACAACAGTTACAGGTAATGTGTGTAAACCTTATGCTGATGCACATTTTATAACCATCAAAAACCTATTGCTATAATTCAATTTAGCAACATAATTGCTTTATATATTTTTAAACTGCTATGCAATAAGTTCACAACCATTGTAGGTAAAAGCATAATAGGTAATGTATGCAAGTGTTTATTTCCCTAACTTTTGTGTTATTTTCACATTTCTTGATCGGTTTAAGAAAACTGTTTCCCCTCAATAATAAAATAACTGCAAATGATTGGTCGAAATTTAATTATGACTATAAATTTTCTTGCATTCTTCTAAATTTCCTATCATGATGTTTCAGTGGAGAAATGTCCTAACACACTTACTGCAGTGGTGAAGTCTATATAATGCTAACATAAATTTTACAATCATTAAATTAATAAGCAAACTGCCACATTTTAACTACAGTTGCTTGATATCAGGCTCTCATATTGTTTTGTAGTGAGAAGTTCACTTCTCACCATAGATTATATTATCATCTCATTATGAGTGTTAATGTCAAGAAAACTCTGAGCCAAAGTCTTCACACTACAGTAAACACTATTGGTCAAACAGATCTGTTGTCTGAGTGGTCTGACTTCTGGCTGACCCTATAAACTTCAGTACCATTGTAATTCAACATGATTGTTTAAACATATGGCTAAATAAATGCTGAACTGACCCATCCATCATCATTATGAATGACTATATTTCATTACAATAGCCATGATGACTTCCTTTTCCTAATTACAAAGAACATTTGCTGTACATAATTTTGTCTTTTCTGAATCTTCCTGAACTGTTACTGTCATTCTGACTTCCGAAGCTACACAAAACCCCTTACAAATATAGATTTATTTCGTCTTCAAACCATTGTTCAACTACTAAATTGTCTATTCTTCTTACCAGCACACTTGGTACAATTGAAAACCTGGTAATAAATTGTTCAAATAAGGCCTTCGAAAATAGTGGAATAAATTACTTTTGGAGTGTCAAAAACTCGTTGGAAGTACTTGATAAATTGCATGCTTATATTGGTGATTTTGAATCAGTTCAAAGTTTTGATTTTTCTACCCTGTATACCACATTGCCTCACATTCTCATTAAGAAAAAATTCACACACCTAATTAAATGGGCATTAAAAAAATCAGAATGTGAATATATATGTTCAAACTCTTTTAGGTCATTTTTTAGTAGCAATAAACAAAAAAACTATGTTAATTGGACATGCTTTGATACTATATATGCCCTTGAATTTTTACTGGATAACATTTTTGTTCGCTTTGGGGATTCCGTATATCGTCAGATTATCGGAATTCCAATGGGGACTAACTGTGCACCACTTATTGCGGACCTGTTTTTGTATTGTTATGAGTTACAATTTATGACAAAAATAAGCAAAGACCCATCGAAACAACATCTGATAAACAAATTTAATAATACTTTTAGATATTTGGATGATATTTTGGCTCTCAATAATGACGACTTCAGTATGTATATTAATGAAATTTATCCTGTTGAACTTACTTTAAATAAAGCTAATACTAACAATGACCACTGCCCTTTTCTCGATCTTGATATCTATATCACTAATGGAAAGCTGAATACTAAAATTTATGATAAAAGGGATGATTTTTCATTTCCTATCGTTAATTATCCGTTTTTAGATGGTGACGTTCCCTTGTCACCATCTTACGGTGTTTATATATCTCAACTTGTACGATTCGCTCGTGTATGTAACAATGTTTTAGATTTTAACGAGAGAAATTTATGTATTACTGAAAAATTATTACACCAGGGTTTTCGATATCACAAACTAGTCAAAACATTTACTAAATTTTATCATCGGTATAAAGACATCATTCGTAAATATAGCTCAACATGCAGACTTCTAATACGTTCAGGTATTTCACATCCAATTTTTTATGGTAATATTCTTTATAAAGCACAAAGGTGTCAGTATTCACCTCAGAAACTTACAAAACCTTTGAATAGACTTATTAAGAAGGGATATAATTACGATACTGTTGTCAAGTCATTAAAGATTGCATATTTTGGCGTTAATATTGAGTCACTGATAAGGTCTTTGCATCGGAACTAAACACATTATTTTTAAAAAAAAACAGTTGTTGGCATGACACCGGTTATGTTCTTCTCATATATGTTATGATGGTATGATACTAAACCCCTAACGGGAAGGATTGTGTCTGATTTTCATATGATGAAATCATAATCTTTCAGTCAGTTTAATTGAAGTCTGGAGCTGGCATGTCAGTTAACTGCTAGTAGTCTGTTGTTATTTATGTATTATTGTCATTTTGTTTATTTTCTTTGGTTACATCTTCTGACATCAGACTCGGATTTCTCTTGAACTGAATTTTAATGTGCGTATTGTTATGCGTTTACTTTACTACATTGGTTAGAGGTATAGGGGGAGGGTTGAGATCTCACAAACATGTTGAACCCCGCCGCATTTTGCGCCTGTCCCAAGTCAGGAGCCTCTGGCCTTTGTTAGTCTTGTATTATTTTAATTTTAGTTTCTTGTGTACAATTTGGAAATTAGTATGGTGTTCATTATCACTGGACTAGTATATATTTGTTTAGGGGCCAGCTGAAGGACGCCTTCGGGTGCGGGAATTTCTCGCTACATTGAAGACCTGTTGGTGACCCTCTGCTGTTGTTTTTTATTTGGTCGGGTTGTTGTCTCTTTGACACATTCCCCATTTCCATTCTCAATTTTATTAAGTCATGAGCATGTGTATTTTCCTATTCTAGAACTATTATTGTTTTCACTTTTGAAATCATGATTGAGTGCAAGTCGAGTACTGATAACCTACTGCACAAACACTTGACAAAAGTTCAATTGTTTGAGCACGTTTTGCAACATTTTCTTGGCTCAATTAAATTTATCAAAGTAAAACCAAATTGAAGCAAATTTTATTCAAATTGATATTGCAACGTCTAACCTTTAAACTGAATAGGTTCATTCTTTATCAATGGCCCTTTTATACTAATAACTTTTATACAAGGTTAAGGAATAAATATATATATATATATACTATTATGTTAAATAATTTTTATCAAGCTACGCAACCCTATGACCATGATCCATGACAATGACAAAGACAAAGGAAAGGGTAGTTTAGCATAATATCATTTGGATGTTTTGTACCTAAAAACTTTTGTTATTGTGACCATGACCTTTCACAGAATCTAAAATCATGAGGTATTCATAACTGCCAGGTATTAAGAACCTGTTTATAGAATCTTTATATGAAAAGCATTCTATGGAAGCGTAAAACCCAGTAATTTATTTATATTTCCAACATTTCGAAAATGAACTGATGATAGAGTACACATGCACTTAGCATTGCAGCAATAAAAATTCTAACTGAGCTTCATTTACTTTTAAGGATCAATCCATCAAATGAAAACACATGCATTTCAAGAAAAAAGTATGTAATGAATCAGTGGAATAGACATAGACATACAAACTTAATAATCTGGGATTCAATTAACTTACAAAGTATAAATAGAACGGTAACATATAGTTTTATGGTTTGTATAATATGCCATATGTTATTAACAATGATTAATTCATTTTGGGAGGATTCTTTTATTGTAGTAATAGACTGTAAAACCTGAATAAACAAACTTTCAAAAATGTTACCAACAACAATATTGGTGGATTGATTGTTGACAGTCATATAGCAAATATCTAATGCTGGTACAGGATGAGAACATATTCATTTAATCATTTAGGGTTCTGAAGTCGAAAGAAAGGCAAAAAAAATTACATTGGAAAACAAATAATGTGTATCGGAAAAAGGTAAGACTTGCATCCGTTCCACAAGTGATTCCTTATTTACTGTTACAGTAAGGATTCCTTGAAAAGATAGAAGAGAAAGAATTCCTGAGATCAGTAGTCATCAAAAGCTATGAAATAACATGTTGCACAAGAGAAAAACACATAAAAAAGAACTGTTTTAAAACAGAGATATACCTCGCCTTTGTAACATCTAATAACAAACTTTTACAAGTTATTTATGATTCACCAGACACAGTCAACACCTTACATAAGACTTGCATCTATAGACTGTCATGGCATTTTAGACACACAAATAAACTTTGTGCTGAAACCAGAACCTTGTATCTTGTACAAGGCATATATATATTAGTGTAAAAGAAGTACAAAATAAGAAGAATAAGAATGGGAATATTCATTGTTACAATAAACTGGGCCCTTGATGGAAAGTATGACATATATCCACAGTACTTGTTAAAAGATAATGAAATACTGCAGATATAATATGGAGCATACAAATATAAGGATGGTGGTGGTAAACATATTTGTTTAAATAAACTGTTTGCACAGATATGTCTTTCCTGTCTAACTTAATCATAAACTTCACTTTAACAATTGTTGGTGCTGACAATGACCAATCAGCAGAACTAAGTCTTCATTTCTGGACTATCGTTACAGGTAAGACAAAAGCTGTGAAACAGGAATTATTTTTGTAGCCTTAAAATCAAATGTGTCAAGCAATCTTACAATTTTTCTATTCATCCTGAAATTGGCAATTTTTTTCACATCCATCAGTGCACACAACCCATTTTATAACCTCAAATCCCTTTCCCTTGATCAGACTTTGGTAATCATATAGTTTTTTTTTCTTCTTAAGGATATATCAGCCATGTTTAATTATTTCTATCTTTATAAATTTTGTTTTTTTTAGCTGCAAATGAGGTAAAAAGCATCTGCTCGTACTAAAATACACCATGAATGCTAAAAAAAATAAGTCCTTCCTATGAAATGAAGTAATCTCTCAGTGTTTCTAGAGATAATTTGATTAAAGTACAATTTTATCATAATATGTTTTTCATACATTGAATGGAAAATTAATCATAAATCTATATTTTGTAAAAACCATTAAATTATGATTTGGGAGTTATTCCAATACTTGCTGATACTGACATCTAAGTATTCATGTACTTCGATTTTTATACATTTTTTTCTTGTTGTTTTTAAAATATATATTTGATACTAATATGACAAAAATAAGGCAGAGTTCTTGATAACTGGTGGTCCTAATGATTTGACCACCAAAATTTGCAACACAATTTCAGTATTTTGCAATAGAAAGGATAGTGAAAACCAGCATATTTCCCTCAAAGACCACCAGGGGGAAAGATTTCAAGAACTCTGTAAGAGGATGAACACAAGACTCCAATTGACAAGATGTTTTGTTAGCTATAATAATTGCTCATTAGTTTTTCACCAGGCTTTTGAGTGAAAGGAAACAATATGCTATACAATATGGTAACAGACATTAGATAAGCACATGGGGAAGTTTATCAACATTAAATTTCTTATCACATATCAAGAGGCTATAATTTGTAGTTAATGTAAAGAACAACATGTATTCTAAAAACAGAAAGAAGATGCCAGAGGGTGACAGGTCTCTAAATGAGACACACTATATACCTTAAAATGAAGCTTGGAACCAATTATCGAACTCTGCATATGTAGCTGCAGAGAAAATGTAAGAACATTTCATATACATGCATCTTCACTAATGTAAATAACATAGATATAGGAAGATGTGGTGTGAGTGCCAATGAGACAACTCTCCATCCAAATAACAATTTATAAAAGTAAAACATTATGGTCAATGTACGGCCTAGCATGTATGCAGTAAACTGGAGGACAGATCTGAAAATGTGTACAGTTGACCAATATGATGTTTGGTACCAAATGTTAAGAACCTCTGATTTAAAGATGCTGAGAAGTGACAAAATTTTCATTTACATGCATCTTATGCATACAGGAAGGAAGAAAATGTTTTGAATGTTATAGTAGATAAATAAGAACATGTTTCAAATGGTAGAGCTGACCAATATCAAACTTGGTACCAAAATATATGAGGCTTTGATTAGTAGAAGGTAAGAAAAACATAGTACAGATATATACACTGATGGACAGAGGTACTGAGGTAGTCAAGTATATCCTAACTCCGTAGCAGCTAGGGTTTTAAAACTGACAGAAATGTATTTTGAGACAACCAATATACCAATTTATATTCATATAGTTGATTTTATTCATAAAATCTAGGTAGGTGAAGGTAGTAATTTACTATAATCAATCAAAGAACTAATACTTCCCACTATAACAAAAATATGTAAGCAAAATTTGTCAGTAACAATAATATGATTGCAAATTTAATCAGCAATCAAATCAATGTAACAACTGATCAGTACTTTATGCATAAAATTATCAATTTGTACTGTAATATTAAGAAGACCACAAAGGTGGAATAGATTTGTATCATTATGAAATTGAGGGACCTGAATGCAAAAACTTACACATGGAGATAATGTATATGATCATACTGCAATTCTAAGTAAAAATCAAGTTTCTGTAAATCTATCACTATTTTACTTAAATCAAACATTTATCTATCTGATTTATAAAAAAAAAACCAAAAAACAAGAAGATTAACTGCTTATGTTGATTTTTAAGTTCTTCTTTTAACACTTTCTGCAAACTTGTAAACATCAATTACCAACCCTTTGTAACTTTGAAGTTTGTACTTCTAACATTCAGATAAAGGTAAAACACTATTGTTTACAATTACAAAAGTGAGAATGATGCCAATTGTTTTAATTTCTTCCTTCAAACAAATAACAGCTACACCAACATATCAAAATGTATATTTAATTCTATGGCAGAAAAAAAGGATATAAACTTATTTTCCTATTGAATTTGTGAAGTTCTTGCCAAGGGCTGATCCTCAATGTGACTTTTTTGTGCTTTGGAAGAGATAAGAACATTGAAAGAGATCTATGATTTATGGTGTAACAACCTGAATAAACACATTAGTTTTAAATCAAAACAGTTTATGTTATTATATTACATTGTAATTATAGATGTGAATGAGCTTTCTGTATTTCATAAGATATATAGTATGAACTCTCAACATGAGACCAAATGTCACAGAAATTAACAACTATAGGTCATCATACGGCCTAAAGCAATGAGCAAAACCCATACCGCATGATAGCTATAAAAGGTCCCGGTTTGTTCCCAAAAGTTGAGACGATAAATGATTTTAACTAGAATTTGGATCATCTTACAGTAAACATAACTCAAACAGTGCTTTGTAAATTGTATATTGGACAAAATTTCCTTCTTTTATAATTAGACAGGGGCCGAACCAGGTTGCCAGGGTTGGAGTGGTGCCTGTCCCCCTTTTTTATATATTTTTTAATACATTTTTTCAGTTATTTGACTTCAAGGACCAGTTGCCACATCCAACCCACTACCTTATCTTCAATGACCCACCCGTTTACTTTCGTATTTTTCAATGAGCTCCCATTTCTGAAAGTCCTAGATCATCCATTGACATCAACTCTTATAATTCTTGAGTAATATGACACAGTTACAGACCATTACATAGGTCAGTTATTGAGTCATTTCAATTAGTCACTGCAGCAAAACATTTATACTATCAATAAACTTTTATCAATACTGTTGAACCAGATGTTTAACGGTTTATAAACTTAGAATGATACTGATAATATTTGATGGATTGAGAAATGATCTAACACATAACATTTGGTAGATCCATTTACTGTTTTCACAATTATCATAAGATTAATTACATTCTTTGCCTAATTTCACATGAAAAAAGGTGATGGCAACCTCAAACAACACAAATTCAATTTTAAAGATATTTTTATCTTCTGTTTGGATTCTGTACACAAATTCTGAAGGTATCAGGCTGTAACCTGTTTCTGTTATTTGTGATAAAGATGCACCAAAAAGGGCAGCATTTTTTTCTTGTATATATGTATCTACCAATATGTAGGGCAAGTTTGAGTGTTGAAACAGATAAGTTGACAGCATATAAATAATACAAAAAGCAATCAATAATTTTAAAATAAGTTAAAGTTGCTATATAATTTGCTTCCAGTAACAGTATAAGCCCTAAGGGTGGCTGGGGTATAGATAAGGGTCGATTTGTGTCAGGTTGTATGTTCGGAATGTATAAATTCACATTCACATTGAATGTATAAATTCACATTCACATGGAATGTATAAATTCACATTCACATCCACAAGTACAAACATGTATATAGCAAACATCTGATATACATGTAGCCTTTGTTTTGATTTCTAGCTAGAACTTTTTTAGAGTATCTGCTGCCATACCAGAAGTTGCTAGTAAGAATATTTGTGCAAAATTCAAAGAAGTGAACTTCCTAAAACCTAAAAAGATAAAATACAAAATGCCTTTAAAGACTTTTAATACATTAATGTGATACAATAACATTGAGAATGGAAACAAAGAGTGTGCCAAAGAGACAACAACTGGACCAAAGTACAGAAGACAGCCGGCTGCAGTTATATGTTAATGTATATGCTTTGAAGATTTTAGATGAAGGCTATATGTCATTATACTTTTTTAAACTCCAGGATCCAAATTTTGTACTGTAAATCGATCATGTTGGTTATTATTGATTCATTTTATTTCATGGATACAAATTTTTGTGGGTTGAGGTAAAAATTGTTGGATTTTTTATTCCTTTGTTTTGCCAAAGGCGACTGCAAAGCCAGTGCCAAGGAGTCAAAATCAATCATTTGGGCACCTATGTCCTTAACAATCTCATGGAGCTCCAATGTAAAAATGAAGTCCTTGCTAGCAGCCTTGCAAACTTGATAAAGGAGACAAAATTTGGTCCATACATTACAAGACAATAGACAAACAAATTAACAGCTAGAATGAAGAATAGTGGGAGCAAGACAGAAGAATGCATAGACAGGTTAAACTATAACCCACCCACCAATGATACTAGTTAGCAAAAATTGTAAACAAATAGATTCTATTTGTGTTAAATTCAGTGGGACACAACATTTCTGCAAATGTAAAAGATAGTTAAATTCTCAAATTAAATAAACCATACAGTAAAGACAATTTTCATCGTGATACCAAGCTAAACACATGACTATTAAAATATTTTTTTTGTAAGGTAATAATACTGGTACATTTTTATACAATCAAAATAAATGCAGTAACTGGCAATTAACCTGTTTGCCAGTTAAATATTTATTTTTCATCCTATCTGCAATATTTAATTATCGCCATAAAAATGAAAGAAAACATTTTACCTGTATCACAGCTAAGTTGTTCATCCCTTAATCACAAGGTAATAAAAACTAGTGTTACCTATATTATTTACTACAAGAGAAAATGTTGTAACCTGCACATCAGCTTATCAAAGTAATCACTGCCAGGTACAATTTATAGAGCACAAGTGTTATCAAAGGAAGTCAAGGATAGATTTCTGAATGGGGGTGGGGGGACTGGGGGGTAGGGGATAAAGTATGGAGGGGCACTTAGAAAATGGAATGTTGTAACCTGCACATCAGTTTATCAATGTAATCACTGCCAGGTACAATTTATAGAGCACAATATGATGAAGTGTTATCAAAGGAAGTCAAGGATAGATTTCTGAACGGGGGGGGGGGGGGGGGGGGGGGGGAGTATGTAGGGCAAAACAAGGTGCAGGGAATGATATACCCGGCACATTCTCTTATGAATGTAATCACTGCCAGGTACAATTTATAGAGCACAATATGATGAAGTGTTATCAAAGGAAGTCAAGGATAGATTTCTGAAGGGGTGGGGAACAAAGTATGGAGGGGCAATTACAAAGGGGAATGTTTTAACCTGCACATCCTCTTATCAAAGTAATCACTGACAGGTACAATTTATAGAGCACAACCTGACGAAATTTTATCACAGAAAGTCGAGGAAGAATACCTGTCAGGGGGAGAGTGCAAAGTACAGAAGGGCACAGATATGATTTATAGAGCACATTAAGATGAAATACTGACATAAAACTCAAGAAGAAATGTCTGACCAGGGGAGGGGATCAAAGTATGGAGGTAGATTGCAAGAAGGAATAACTTAACCTATGTTCAAAGTGACCAGTGGCAAGTATTATAGAGCACAGCATGATGATAAATGAAGGAGTGATGCCTGGCCTTGGGAGGGTAAAGAAAGAAAGAGCACTAGAAAGGAAAAGATGCTACCTTCACATTGTCTTATGCATGTAACTACTGTCAGTATTAATTTATATACATTTGTATAAAGCACACATTGATGATATCATTACAAAGAAGATCACAGACCAGGAGGAGAGAAAGGAGGTTACTAACAGATTAGTTTTTTATTTCATCTAATCTATGTAATCTCTGTCAAGTGCAATTTGTAGACAGATGTGTGATGAAGTAAAACAGAACAATAGTTCTTTTCAGTTGCATCAAAAAAGTTATCTTTCATAAAAAGCAGATCTAGACTTTAATGTGTGCACTTGCTTTCAATGAAAAAGCAGGTATATTGAGTTTAGTTAATGATGCAAAATCCCTGCATGTGCTTGAAAAAGGAAAAGCAAAGAAACAGAACTGCTATTGTTATTGTTAATCTCAAAGCTAATTGAACCTCAACAACATAGTTTAGTACTTGAAGATAGAATGGGAAAGACACAAAAACCTTCAAATTTTTTAAGATATAACAGCCATTACTAATGTTATGACCTAATCTTCCTTTATCACTAGTGGTAAGCGGATGGTCGTAACTAAAAGTTACGACCATCCAGAGATGGGAGACAACTCTAGGGATAAGTTTTTCTTTTCATATTTTCGTGCAGTAAAAGATTCATTTGAGCCAAACCGCTTGTCTCATATACACTTATCGTGAGTGCGTTAATATTGAAACCAAATTTGATAGACAAAATCATTTCAATTTTCGTAAAATAGTCATTCAAAAGTTGGAGCATGATGGTCGTAACTTTAAATGTGTGTTGGTCGTAAATTCAACTATAATATTTTGGATGATGGTCGTAACTTTGAAAGATGACCGTAACTCGAGTATTTAGACAAACTTTTATTAATGTATTTTAAAAATAAAAGTAATAAACTCAGATGTTATATGTGATTTGTTACAAACAATATTATTTGTTACTATGATAATGGTATGAAGAAATTGAGCTAGAGAATTATTAAACACACACAGTTCTGATGTATTCCAAACGCTCATCATTAAGGAGCAACAGTGAAAACTTATCAACTCGCCAAAAAGTATGTTAGGGTTGAGTATTAATATTTTTTTACTGTACGTTAAGGCATAAAATTATTAAATGCACGTGTGTTCCCTCATAATTTTTTTTTTTTTTAACTTTTATTTTCGACCTTTTTTTTTATCTGCAATCATTCATTATCACTGGACTAGTATATATTTGTTTAGGGGCCAGCTGCTGAAGGACGCCTCCGGGTGCGGGAATTTCTCGCTACATTGAAGACCTGTTGGTGACCCTCTGCTGTTGTTTTTTATTTGGTCGGGTTGTTGTCTCTTTGACACATTCCCCATTTCCATTCTCAATTTTATTTTTTACAGAGTTTGTCTTTAGTGCCGTGTGGAGGCAGTAGAGTGCCTCCCCGTGCTTCAGGTTTATGCTCTTATAATATACTAGATTATGGAGTGTGTGTCCGAGCGAGAACTGCTCTAATTCATTACTTTAGGAATATTTATCAAAAAGTAGTATTTCAATATTCAGCCCCATTCTACTATTTAATACTGATAGCGTTTGACATTTTTAGCCGAACAAATTTATCCATTTTATATAACTTCAATTATTGTATGCTGGTTCATATTCTGGATGCCAATCTTTGCTCCTTTATTATATAATTCACTAACAAAACAATTATGAAGCTTAGAAATGGAAAATTACTAAATACTAAACTTGTTCAAAGGGTATCCACACGTCTCAATCTTCAAAATCGGTTATCTAAAAATACTACCATCGCTAACATTTTTAACAATAAAAATCGTGGTTACCCTTCTATCGATAAGTGTCATGCCAAAAAATGACTTACATGTCCCCGTCTTTCCACCAACAATACGGTAAGGTCCACGTTTAATGGTCGCACATTTTCTTTAAATTTTGAAACTGATATAACTTGAAAAACAAACAGTATTATTTATTTACTCACATGAAACAAACCGGGGTGTGGTATTCAGTACGTAGGAGAAACTGGACGATATTTATCTAAACGCACTCAAGAACATCTGTATCGTTTTAAAAGACCCAATAAATTCAAAAGTATCATTTACCAACACCTTAAGAAGCACAACCATCCTTTTAAATATTTAGCAGTTCAACCTTTAGAAGTAGTAAATAAGCAGCCTGGTGAATCGCATTCAAAGTTTGTACGATCACGGAAAATAATTGAATTAAATTTGATTAAAAAATTACAGACAGTTTACCCTTTCGGTCTAAATGATAATATCATGGGAATTGGTAATATATATAGAACCAATTCCGTTAACATTTTGGATATAGTTTCTAAAACTGTTCGTAAAAAACGTTCTCACGGTGGTAGAACAAATCGCAATCAAAGAAAATTTCGGGCCAATCATACCAATATTTCGGACCTAATTTCTTTTTCAAAAAAACAACGGCAGACATTATCTGTTAACAAAACTCTGTTCGTTACCGGTTAATAAGTTAAATAAAATTTTGGAGGATTGCAACACAATTTCATATAGCAGTCCTAAGTATGAAATTGTTCAAATTATTATGGCATATTGTTATTCTAAATTATTTCCCAAAATTGATCGCCCTGAAGATCATAAAAAACATTTTATTAAAATTAAGTATGTCAATAAAGGCTTTGATTTTGTAAATATTGCCGGTATATTTAACGACCATTCTGTTAAAGAACAAATTCCTGGATATTTTGACAATACTGAGCTACCTCTTATTTGTTATATTTACAAGAAATCTACCCGGAAATTTGTGTTTAATTATAGTCAATTGTGTAAAGATGTTAATATCAGTGAAAATACACCTTCTTCATGTAATTGCAGTAATTCCGAATATATTTATGGACCCATTTCCCATGTTATAACAGGAGATCTTAACATCGTTCAAGACCGAGAGTTAAAATCATTCCTCAGTAAAGGACCTAAATATCGTCCCCCGTCAATTATTAATTGGAATGAGTGTCGTAATATCATCCACGACTCACTCCATACTTACTGTATGAAATGGATAAAACGGGAAAAAGCTGACAAAAAATCTTTGGACTCTTTTTTTAATTCAGTAATGAAGATAGTTGATATACGTATTCAACATTTTAAAGAACATTTTACTATAAACCATAACCACAATAAACCTATTTCTCGTATCAAACATAAACTAAAAGAACTAGCCAAGGAATTTGTTTTTGTCCCGGCAGATAAAGCTGCTAATAATATTATTATTGTTTGACGTAAATTTTACATTGAGGTTCTGAAAAAGGAAATCACCAATTCACCAACATTCCAACTGACTCCATTTTCAGAAAACGAAATCTGTAACAAACATAAACTTTTAGGCACCGCTTTACAAGCAGAGCCAAATACAATGAAAGTCCCAACTATGTATTGGCTTCCGAAGCTACACAAAACCCCTTACAAATATAGATTTATTTCGTCTTCAAGCCATTGTTCAACTACTAAATTGTCTATTCTTCTTACCAGCACACTTGGTACAATTAAAAACCTGATAATAAATTGTTCAAATAAGGCCTTCGAAAATAGTGGAATAAATTACTTTTGGAGTGTCAAGAACTCGTTGGAAGTACTTGATAAATTGCATGCTTATATTGGTGATTTTGAATCTGTTCAAAGTTTTGATTTTTCTACCCTGTATACCACATTGCCTCACATTCTCATTAAGAAAAAATTCACACACCTAATTAAATGGGCATTCAAAAAATCAGAATGTGAATATATATGTTCAAACTCTTTTAGGTCATTTTTTAGTAGCAATAAACAAAAAAACTATGTTAATTGGACATGCTTTGATACTATATATGCCCTTGAATTTTTACTAGATAACATTTTTGTTCGCTTTGGGGATTCCGTATATCGTCAGATTATCGGAATTCCAATGGGGACTAACTGTGCACCACTTATTGCGGACCTGTTTTTGTATTGTTATGAGTTACAATTTATGACAAAAATAAGCAAAGACCCATCGAAACACCATCTGATAAACAAATTTAATAATACTTTTAGATATTTGGATGATATTTTGGCTCTCAATAATGACGACTTCAGTATGTATATTAATGAAATTTATCCTGTTGAACTTACTTTAAATAAAGCTAATACTAACAATGACCACTGCCCTTTTCTCGATCTTGATATCTATATCACTAATGGAAAGCTGAATACTAAAATTTATGATAAAAGGGACGATTTTTCATTTCCTATCGTTAATTATCCGTTTTTAGATGGTGACATTCCCTTGTCACCATCTTACGGTGTTTATATATCTCAACTTGTACGATTCGCTCGTGTATGTAACAATGTTTTAGATTTTAACGAGAGAAATTTATGTATTACTGAAAAATTATTACACCAGGGTTTTCGATATCACAAACTAGTCAAAACATTTACTAAATTTTATCATCGGTATAAAGACATCATTCGTAAATATAGCTCAACATGCAGACTTTTTATACGTTCAGGTATTTCACATCCAATTTTTTATGGTAATATTCTTTATAAAGCACAAAAGTGTCAGTATTCACCTCAGAAACTTACAAAACCTTTGAATAGACTTATTAAGAAGGGATATAATTACGATACTGTTGTCAAGTCATTAAAGATTGCATATTTTGGCGTTAATATTGAGTCACTGATAAGGTCTTTGCATCGGAACTAAACACATTTATTCTAAAAACAGTTGTTGGCATGACACGGGTTATGTTCTTCTCATATATGTTATGATGGTATGATACTAAACCCCTAACGGGAAGGATTGTGTCTGATGTTCATATGATGAAATCATAATCTTTCAGTCAGTTTAATTGAAGTCTGGAGCTGGCTTGTCAGTTAACTGCTAGTAGTCTGTTGTTATTTATGTATTATTGTCATTTTGTTTATTTTCTTTGGTTACATCTTCTGACATCAGACTCGGATTTCTCTTGAACTGAATTTTAATGTGCGTATTGTTATGCGTTTACTTTACTACATTGGTTAGAGGTATAGGGGGAGGGTTGAGATCTCACAAACATGTTTAACCCCGCCGCATTTTTGCGCCTGTCCCAAGTCAGGAGCCTTTGGCCTTTGTTAGTCTTGTATTATTTTAATTTTAGTTTCTTGTGTACAATTTGGAAATTAGTATGGCGTTCATTATCAATGGACTAGTATATATTTGTTTAGGGGCCAGCTGAAGGACGCCTCCGGGTGCGGGAATTTCTCGCTACATTGAAGACCTGTTGGTGACCCTCTGCTGTTGTTTTTGTGGTTGTTGTCTCTTTGACACATTCCCCATTTCCATTCTCAATTTTAATCATGTTGGCAGATGAAATTATTAAACGTACAATTTTGAACAATCATCTTTAACTTTTAATCAGCTATTGCAGTTCTTATAAACTATAGGCCTTCAAATATTCGGCTTTTGGTGGTTCATGCAGAAAATAAATCCACAAATACACTTCGGAGTCCTGGGTTGAGTTCAATAACGTAGCAGCTACGTATAGTGCTACGTAGATTTTGACTATAGAACGTGTAGCTATAGACTAGTTGCTACATAGATATTTGATAGCAGCTACGTAGCCGCTAGGATATTGAACTCAACCCAGGATTGTTTATTGATTACATAACGATTATATATTGCGGTATATCATTGAAATTAGTTCTAAGTATTGGTACGGAATGAAAACTGAATCCATTGTGTCACAATAAAAATTGTATTAACCTCGAAAGTAGGAATATTGTTGATATATATTTTACACTGCTACACGTGCTGACTTTAAGAGTAAAATAAAATACTGGTTTGAAGCCAGGCTTAAGCTTGTAACCAGGATAATATGTCAGAGACTTAGGTAGAACTAAATGTACTGCGGCAACTATCACATACAAACCCCACGGTTTGCAAATTGAACATTATGTGTATGTTATATGTTTATATTGTATGAATGGCTACACACTACTCATGGACTTCGTAATGGACATAACTGTCCACCTTATTATCAGCTTGATTTCACCAAATAACAATATGACTTCTAAAAAATCAAGGCTAAAATTAAAGCATATCCATACTATTAAACGAGAAGACCTCATTTTGTGTGTCACTTCTCTTCCTTCCACAATAAATCAATGATCATGTCTCTGTGTCCTATGGGTAACATGCATAGTCGCATTTGTCATCCATTCTTATGATTATTCAGATTGAGTTATTTTGGGAGAAAAATGACAAAAAAGGAGTCCGGATATCATTCCGTTATTAGACTGAATTTTAGTCATAGATAAGTCTCCTGGTTTGAAACATGCACAAATACAACCAATCGTTTAATAATAACAAAAATGAAAAATAAATAAGCCAATCAGAGCGTTCTCAATATCATGGTGTTTAGATCGCAAGAACCACAACTATTATACCTCCTTATAGAGGACACTTATTTTTCGCGTTTATCTACATGGAAACTACGATTATACTACTTCAATATAAAGAGACTCTCTGTATTCTGTCTACTGTTTTCTTAGAAATGTTAACGTTTACTATCTAAGATGTCATACCAGTTGCATATATATTAAAATAAGTAAAACATGTGACACAAGTACAACCAATCGTATGATAAAAATGAAAAGTAAATAAGCCATTCCGAGCATTGTCCATATCATGGTGTTTAGATCGCAAGAACCACAATTATTAAAACTCCTTAGAGAGAATTATTTTCGGCGTTTATCTACATGTAAACTACGATTATACTACTTTAATATATAGCTAGAGACTCTCTGTATTCTGTCAGGGACTTTCTATGTTAGTATAGAAAGTCCCTGATTCTGTCAACTGTTTTCTTTGAAATGTTTACTATTTAAGGGGTCATATCATATCGAACGAACGAACGAACACACGGATGCACAGACTAGAAAACATAATGCCCATATAAAAATTTATGGTTGAAAGGGAAAATAGTGATTTGGCAAAAATGAAAGTAAGGTAGAGATTAGAGGGAGGCAGGACCTTTTCCGTGGCGTCGGGGTCGGGTGTTTTTAAGCTCGGGAATTTGGGATTCAATTTGATCCTTATGGAATCCGGGAATATATTCGGGATTTCGAGATATGAATTTCTTTAAATTCTGCATCTCGGGATTTCATGATTTTAAGCCCGAGATTTCGGGATCATGACCCCTCCGACCACCCCTCAAATTAGCCTAAGTCGGTCTTAGTCATTTATACATGATTCATATCCTACCATTGGTATGTTAATAAGGCTCTCAAAAGAAAAGGCACTGATGGATTGTCCTAGAAGCATATATTATTAGGCTAATAATGGTCTATATATAAGCAGTTACATTTATTTCATGTTTGAAACGGTGCAAATTTTTTATTTGATTTGACTTTTACCAAAAGAACCATTGTAGCAAAGGAGAAGAATAATTGTGGTCTGAGGCCAGAAACACGAAAATAATTGAATTTAACAGAAAGGAAACAAATATCGCACTTTGGAAAAAGGGAGAGGGCTTTTGATACCTTTTATGAAAATCTCGATACATAATATCTTTTACAAAAAATCATCCTACAACAGTTCTCAAGCTGTATATTTCGCGGGTACATTCTAGTGTTCTTTAACACAGGTACCGACCTGCGAATTCACGGGAATAGTCTAGTCTAGATAACGACCTTCATAACTTATCAATAAGGCCAATTAAAATTAATTGCTAGATTTTCATCCCCGCCCGCCCCTCTGAAATCGTCCCGCCCCGATTTTTTTTATTTAACAAAAATACGATTTCCGGATTTTGTTCATGTCCGTTACCGGGAACCATCGATAATTTCGTTTCATTCAACACTTCCGGTTTCAAATTTCGTTTTTGTGTTTCTTCGAGTAAACTAACGACTCAAATGATTGAGTCGACATATTCTGCTGCTCTATGATGACAACATCATCTACCGAGAATAGAGATTGATAACGAGAAGGGCATGAAATATTCGAGTAACGAGTAAAACGCCTTGTCATTTAACGCAAATTGCGGTAGTCACAAGTGAATCGAAAACCGTGTTTTTTCTTTCTTTAATATTTATTTATTTACGATAACTTTGTGTCAGGAAATTTGGACTGTGAATGATATCAAAAGCGCAAGAATCGTAGAAAAAATTGGTACAAGAAACATGACTGGATTAAAGAAATTGACACAAGCACGAATTTGTTTGATTTATGACCGTATATTGAGAAAAAAAAGTCGACAAACACGCATTTTAATTCACTTATATTTACCCATGGCTATTGTTTTTGTTGACAAACAGCAAACACCCTCTGTAACTGTCCCAATACCATCAATATAGTCATTAAACAACAGCTAATTTTTGGTTAAGTTCATGTTTTACATCATAATTACTTTCCACACTGAGTTTACATTTTATTTTGTACTCATAATACTTGTGTTGCATACAATTGTACTAATACATTTTATTGATTTTATGTGGAGTACAAACCATT
Organism: Mytilus edulis; assembly: GCA_019925275.1. Classification (NCBI taxonomy): domain Eukaryota; kingdom Metazoa; phylum Mollusca; class Bivalvia; order Mytilida; family Mytilidae; genus Mytilus; species Mytilus edulis. The sequence continues at coordinate 36,363,921 of CM034361.1, read as the reverse complement.
GCTTAGAAAGCAAAATAAATTTGGTGTAGGTCTAGTCCAACTGAAGAGAGCATTTCTCTTCTCTTTGATGTATACTATGAATAGGTTTCTAAAGCGGCAATTACATGTATAACAGTGGTTACCAATCATGGATTTTTATTTAAGAGTTTAAAAAATATTATCAGATTCCTTATACAGCATGTATATACATTATACAAGCTTGTTTTCCACTAGCACATACCCCGCGGTATGCAGAACTTGTGACAAGAGTTTCATATGAAATAAAATTTAAAAAATAAAATCCTCCCACCCGCCCCATTTTTTTCAAAAATTTGGATGAAAATCTACTAATTAATTTTAGTTGGCCTAATAACTTTTAGATTATTTTGACTCCTTACTAATGCTCTTTCGACCTAATTCAAAAAAATCAACAACAAAAAATCAACTAGTAGGTACATCCTCAAAAAGTTTTTACAATGTTTATCTTTAACAAAGATGCAAAATCTAAAGAAGAAGATACTGTTATTTCATTTTTATTAAAAATGCCTTTCCTTAAAATCATTTATTTTGTAATTAAAAATGATTTGATACATTTCGTGCTTTTTATTTCTAACTAAGACTTATCATAACCAAGGCTGTGTTTCTTGTTTTAAAATGAATTCTCCACTTTTGAGAAATTTACATTGTTAATGAATTTAATCGCTTACATTAATTCAACTATTTGCCTCTGGTTATAGTTTTATACATTATATTTTCAGTATATATGACTGTCATTTCATTTTGTATTGTTTCGTTCGATTCGTTCCAATTTTCTTTCGCACTTTATAGGTACCCCACTCTTCACTCCTTTTGATTTTATCATTGGTGAAAACAACTTCACAATATATAATATAATATATTCATATAATAAAAGACACGTTTAAAACTCTTGATTTGCCTTGTCCGGTACAAAACATTTAAAAAATTTGGAATTTTAAACCAATTTGAAACTTTAATCAAAATTCCCCCAAACTAATATTTGAAAACTTTTTTTTAAATCTTAATTGATAAGTGTTACATGGATTGAAATTGCTTTATTTTACGTTGTATGTAAAAAAAAATAAAAAATCTTCAGAAATACATCATATAATATATGCATACAATAAAAGACACGTTTAAAACTCTTGACTTGCCTTATTCGGTCTAATTTAAAACAGAGTTACGACCATCACAAATTTTCGTTACGACCATCCTCAACATTTTTTTTTTTTAGTTACGACCATCATGCTCGAATTTTTGAATGACTATTTTACGAAAATTGGAATGTTTTAATGCATCAAATTTGGTTTCAATATCACCGAACCACCGAATAGTATGTATGAGACAAGCGGTTTGACTCAAATGAACCTTTTACTGCACGAAAATCGAAAAAGAAAAACTTATCCCTAGAGTTGTCTCCCATCTCTGGATGGTCGTAACTTTTAGTTACGACCATCCGCTTACCACCAGTGCTTTATGATAACACCACTGTTACCTTGAAATAACAGTTAACAAGTTGAGTGTTTTTCAAAATTAACGCAGACATTTAATTGCTATTAAATAAGTCCAATTTCTATATCTTAAAGAACTATAAAGGTTTCAGAGCATATTTGTGCTTCTGTTTATTGTTTGTACCAAAAAACTATGAATAACAATTTTTGGGGTATTTTTTATTAGGTATATACCAACATGTGGGACAGATTGATTGATTCAACCTTTAAAGTCACTTTCAGCACCCTTCATTATATCGTAGAATCATTTTTTATTGTTGGAGGAAGTTAAAGTGTTTGAGGGAACCATGACCAAAAACTGAAAAAGTATAATTGGAGTCAAGACCAAGTGTGTTTTCAAACTTAGGTAAAACCTCAGTGATCACTGTAAATGCAGTATTCAAGACCACTCTACCACCTAAGCTGTCCTAAAAGAGATGACGGGATAACACTATATATATTTGTGACTAATGCATGGGAGCATTCATTGCCAGACAGCATGGTTTAGTATTAAATTGAAATGGATAGAAGTTGGAAAGATGGGGTGAAAGACAAAGAATAAAACAGAAGAATAATTGTTGTTTACAACACATATATTTCAAAAGTTCATTGATCAACAAGAATCACTGTGTATCATCGCCACCGGAAATTGGGTACTAACGAAGCGGAGAGAAATAGAAAAAAAAAGTAAACAAGTTAAGAATTCATTCAATTTAAAGCATTTCCACTCATTTGATGAGGGTGCCGCTTAAGAAATGATTTTCTGTTATATAATTCTTTAAATTATTAGGCCGATAAGTACAAAATTAATACAAGATTTTGTGTAATACTCCAAAACTTCCCACTTAGTACTGGAAAATTTCGAGGTCGATCGTCCTCTGTCGCCCCATTCTCAAGATATTTAACTGTTTTTCATTATTTTTCCAGACACGTTTTTAGATTATTATAGTGTGGCATCATATTAACTGAAATTTGTTGTCAAAAAGATGTATTTTAAAGAATATGGACAAAAACATTGTTTGTTTGTTGTACGGTGAATTGCAGAATGTTGTACGGCGAATTGCAAAATAACAACTTTTGTCAATACGGCGTCTTGCAATATATTATAATTTTAAGAGGAAATTAATCACTGTTTAGATAATATCAAGTGACGATATTTTGTTGATATCAAAGCTTTACAGGCTTACAAATATACAAAATGTCTTACTTATCAAATATTATTAAATATATGCCGTTAATTCAGTTCAGAAGGCCTCTTTGCGTACCGCTTTTCGATTTTGTACAAAAAGTTTTTTTCAACCATATTATCCTAAATACATCCATAGATCGTTATACTATACTAACGACTGTTGTCTTATTTGTTGTAAGGGTGAAATTTTGTAAGTTCAATAAAATAAACCGTCCATTCATCTTTTGTTGGTGCTAGCTGTTTTTAGATAAAAACAGAGGAAATGTGGTATGATAGCAAATAAGATAACTATCCATCAGGATCAAATAAAGTGTATGTAAGCAATTATATGCTATCGTACGGCCTTCAACAACGAAAACTCGTACCTTATAGTCGGCTATAAAAAGCACCGACCGAAAAATGTGGAAGGACTCATCAAGAAAACTAACAGCCTTACTCATAACAAAACAATTTATGAAAACAACAAATAACATAAAGATGAAGCAACGACAACCACAGGATCGAGAATTCGGACAGACACATAAAATTGTTTAATTATTTAATTTCTGAAATGATTCATTTGTAAAAAGAAAAATTAAGAAAATACTTTGTTTTCACCGAAAGTAAGGAGAAACAAATCGTGAATTGCATTTCGAATTAATTTTCTTGTCAGTTTCTTTTTGAAAATAAATAATTTGTATATATCTTAAATGCTGTCAAGCAAATGGTATTTATATCTAATGCATTTTAATTAATGCATAATTAGAAGGGGTAGGGGGTCCGTTAACATGTTAACAACACCTCGATTTTGGCAAAAACAGTTAACAACAAATTGTAAATGCTGATGAGAGTTAACAGCAACTTTAATTTACCCTTTTTCCCAAACAAACCTGAAAGCAATGAAAAGGGGAAGTGGATATCTTCAAAAATTTGAAAACCACTGTACAAAGTCGCAGAAATGCCAAGCTCCATAAGTAATCTTTTATAAAGCTGACTAATTTTCAGAATACACATGCAAGTACCATATTTTTTTATTGACACATGGACAGACAATTGAACGGATGGAAAATCAGACGGAGTGATTGACTCCAAGAAAAAGGACTATGTCATGAATAATCGAAAATGCTTTAAACAGCAAAAGGAGGCTTCTTCTGGTTATGTATATTGTTGAGTAAATGTTTTATGTCAATCAGTCGTAGCAAACTTGGGTTATCGTCATGACGTAGGAAAGTGTAACAAACAGATAGAATGAGTGAATACTATAGGGCGCGAACATTATTTTTTTTATGGCAGGTGCTCTTACAAATTATGGTTACACTCAGTCGGGGTTTTCATACGACTCATTGCTTACATGATTTTATTAAAAGGAATTACGAAGGTTTACCATTTTTTTTAATTTAAAATCATCAAAAGCAGTGTATAAATCAGAAAGTAACATGTAAGGTGTCACAAGTTGAAGCACTCTTTCATCTCCAAGTCCCAATTAAGAACTCTGAGCTGATATAAAAAAAAAAGCCTTGGTCCATCTTTACATTTCTGAAGTCTTAGACTAAACAGGCTATTATTTAAACTTGGAATTATTATTAATCATGGAATTTTTATAATTTCTTGTGCTTGAAATTTCTAGTAAATTCCATGCTTATTCTGTACTTCAATGGTCTGTGCTGCGCACAACACTTTCTTTTACAAAGAAGATAGTACATTTTCAATAGAATGTACTGTGCCGCGCACAACACTATCTATACAAAATACATTATATGGAAAGTGTTATGAACCGCTCAAAACATTATTATACAAAATAAACATGAAATTTATTAAAAATTTCCAGCACAGAAAATTAAACAAATTCCATAATTAAAAATATTCCAACTTTAAATAATAGCCTGTTACTAGCAAATTTGACATCAATTTGAGAACCAAGTCCTCATTTTTCGGCCTCTTCTACCAGGCCACACTGTTCAGTTATTTTACGCATTGCAAATTGAAAAGGTTCTTTATTTTTGAAAATTCCGTCCAGGTACTTTTGGTCAATATAACTTATCAAACATTCCATATACATCTGAATTATTTTCATCATAGGACTGACCAGGGTTTTAGCTGGATAAGAAGTGGCCTTTCCTTTTCACGTTTTGAATACATTGCAAATAGAAGCCAGAAATAACTACATTGGTTAGACGTATAAAGAGGGGCATGAGATATCCCTTAACATGTTTAACACTGCCGCATTTGTTGCACCTGCATGACCCAACTTGAGTCCGTAACCTTTGCTATATAGTCTTGTATTTATTTCATTTTTTTAAATTTTGGTTCATTTATATGTTTCAAGAAACAAACACTGAACTTCTACCCCCTTTTTGTAGTTAAATGATTGCTCACTTAGGAGACAGCTTCAGGTATACCAATACACAGTTACAAGTTTAGTTTCGCATTTTAGCCATGGTGAATTTTCTAAATATGAAAGTTTTTGTGCAATTGAATTGATTTTTAGATAGTTGAATAATAATACAGCCTTCCTAGTGGGTTTATATGAACATTTAGATTGTTTTTAGCATGTTTTATAAGCCATTTTTTCAGTTTGACTGTCCATACCTTCCTATCCGTACCGCCATAGATTTAGAAATTTGGTATTGTTTTTCAACAAAGATGTGAGGCTCGATCTTTTCAATTCAATTTTATGGAAAAACAGTGATTTTTTTTAACCTCTTGATAGATATATGTCTATGGTTTCAGGAAAGGTATAACCCCTTATTGGATGAAATTTTCCTTTGGACCAAATTTTTGAGATCTTTGTGACATGTTCAACCCCCTATTTTGCAATATATGGTATCAAATAAATGCTGATTTTTGCCATGGTCACACAAAAAAAAGAAATTATATTTCACCATTATTACTATTGGAAATCAAATCTATGGACGATTCTCTTTCCATAAATATACACATGCATAACTTAAATATTAAGCCTTATTTATTAGGAAGGAAGGGAAAGAGGGTCTTTAAAAATTATGAGTGTCAATTCTAAGTTTTTTTTCTATCTGTGAATTGACACCCCACCCTAGTGCATAATTTTCTCGCTGCGTTGGGTTGTTTCTTCTATTTGGTCGGCCTTCTGTTTCTTTGACATTTTCCTCATTTCCATTCTCAATTTTTATCAAGGATTTACTATACTCAAAGATTTTTTAAAGACATGTAGTTACATATATGCTGTTAATGTTACTCCTTTGCGGAAGCAAAGCAAAGAAAGAGATGGACAGCAAATTGTAATGTGATTCTTGTAAATAACTGTTAAGATCATTAACAGAGAAAATAATGTCAAAAACAATGAACACTAAGTAAACACTTTAAGTATTAAGTAACAAATAACAGGAATCTCAATTTCAAATAGACAGTTAACAACATTGCAAATTTTAACAAAACAGATTGCAGACAGTGGGTCGAAAACAGTTAACAGTTTTTAAAATTTATCAGTCAAATAACAGTTTTAAACAAACTTAAACCTTGAAAAGGACAAAAACAGTTTAACATAATAAGGTACCCCACCCCCCAAAAAAACTTATATATTTGAACTTAATACTTTATTTTCCTAAAAAGGACGGTAAATAACTATTCTAAAATTAGCAAGTTGCCATACAGTTGAAAACAAGTTGCCATACAGTAAATTTGTCAACACTAGCAAGTTGCCGTACCCTAGACTTTATTTTTTATGGTCTATATTCTTTAAAATACACCTTTTTGACAACAAATTTCAGTAAATATGATGCCACACTATAATAATCTAAAAACGTGTCTGGAAAAATAATGAAAAACAGTTAAATATCTTGAGAATGGGGCGACAGAGGACGATCGACCTCGAAATTTTCCGGTACTAAGTGGGAAGTTTTGGAGTATTACACAAAATCTTGTATTAATTTTGTACTTATCGGCCTAATAATTTAAAGAATTATATAACAGAAAATCATTTCTTAAGCGGCACCCTCATCAAAGGAGTGGATATGCTTTAAATTGAATGAATTCTTAACTTGTTTACTTTTTTTTCTATTTCTCTCCGCTTCGTTAGTACCCAATTTCCGGTGGCGATGATACACAGTGAGAATGAAATATGGAAATAGAAATAACAGAGGGAAAACAGATCTGTTTTGAGAAAATTAGAAAAAGCAATGAAACGTTTTTATAAAATATTTTCAAATGTATTAATTTAATAGTTTTGTGCATGCATAAATTTAATTTAACTAATTAGAACAATGGATATGATCATTTTGGCCATAAGTACAGTTCAACATGATTAAACCCATTCATAATATCAATGAATGAAAGATGCCATTCAACAGCCTCCCTCCTAGGATGTTTATTTTAAGAAAACAATCATAGAGTGTTATTATCTAGTAAAACAAAAAACAGGTAATAACATACACCCTATGATTACGAAGGTTTGCCACATCAAACAAGATATTGAAGATAAAAAAGATTGCTATTAATAAATTTACTATTATGTCAAAAGTTTACTCCCTGCTAAAACCCATTCAGTTCACAAGCAGCACTTTTAAGCAGCAATATTAAATGAAATGAAATTGCATGTGGTCATTTTATTTATTTATGGATTTTCTACCTTTATAATGTACTTATAAATGTACTGTTCAAATTTACATTTTAGACATTGTTATTTTTTGCAGTTATGAAATAATATTGTAACAAAATTTTGTTTTTTCTCATTTTGTTTTTCTTGAGTTTGCAAGGTAAGGAAAACAATTTTTGTTTAGGTTTTCCATTTATACTTCAACGAGAGGGCAAAACATTTTGTTTTATTTCAGACAGAAATTAAGTTATTTTATTTTCATTAAACAATTATTTCATAAACAAAATCTATAAGTCTTGGATCATCAAACTAAAAATTTAAGACTGACCATTACTTTATTATGATATGCTAGGTAAACTAAATAAATCAAAATATGTCTACCTAAAAATAGATGTTAAAAAACCTTCCTGAATCATTATGGTGATAGGCTTAGTGCCGTCCAGAGTCTATCAATTTGTCATTTATTTGCTTCTATATGTACATGGGTTTTGCTCATTGTTGAAGGCCACACATATAGTTGTTAATATCTACATCTTTATGTCTTTGGTTGAGATTTTTCTCATTGGCAATCATTCCTCATCTTATTTAGTATTACATGTACACTTGATTGCTTTTGGTAATTATTTACATGTCATTGAGCACAGATGTCCAAAGAATGACACATGTATGTCTCATGTGCAATGTGATAATCATTCAACCATATAAAATTGAGAATGGAAATGGGGAATGTGCCAAAGAGACAACAACCCATGCATATTCTTATTCTTTCCCATGTCAAACATAGGCATAACCCATATTCTAATAAAAACATACTTTGCCTACTATTTTCGTACCAGAAACAATGCACAGTTCTAAAAATAAACCTCATCAGCATCAAACTGTGACAACTGTATAGCAACCATATTAATTATAAGCTGCAATGAAATGACTTGGCTCCTGTTGCTACAACTGATAATATAACAGTCAGCAGAACTCCTTCATGTAGATCATCATCACGTCTGATCTATGGCAGAAATTAGGAACTACATCACATGTATTATGTAATTATTACCACATGTAATCTCTCTAACAACTCAAAAATTGTAAATAACATTGACAGGATCAAGGAGACTGCATCATTAAGAATCAGAGTACATGTTCTACACTATAAAGATACATCCTTGATATGCTTACTCTACAAGTATACACATATCATGTTATAAACTGTCAATCCAGCTGCCAATTCAGGCTTTCATGACCTACCACAGATGCTTGTGATGGGTATTCAATACAATTAGTCTGATATAAAACAAACAAAAAGTATATAAGACCTGACATGATCCACTGAAAAATGCACATGAACATCTGTAAAGAATATGTGCCCGTGTTTTTCATATTTTTCCCAATATGACAAAGGCTGTCCTTTTAATATTAAGTCTGCTAGTAATATTGCATATATGATTAAAGTTAACCAAACTCAATCCTTTAACTGGGTATACAACACTGTCATGAATATTGCAAAAGTTAAGCAAATCCAGTAACTACAGCCTCTTAAGAGCCTGTGTCGCTCACCTTGGACTATGTGCATATTAAACAAAGGACACAGATGGATTAATGACAAAATTGTGTTTTGGTGATGGTGATGTGTTTGTAGATCTTACTTTACTGAACATTCTTGCTACTTTCAATTACTTCTATCTATAATGAACTTGGCACATTAGTTACAAAAACTATTTTGTTAAAATTTACGAACTAAAGGCTCTCAAGAGCCTGTGTCGCTCACCTTGGTCTATGTGCATATTAACAATGGACACAGATAAATTCATGACAAAATGGTGTTTTGGTGATGGTAATGTGTTTGTAGATCTTTCTTTACTGAACATTCTTGTTGCTACAATTATCTCTATCTATAATGAACTGGGCCCAGTAATTACAGTGGAAAATATTTCCTAAAAATTTACAAAAATTAACAAAAATTTATGAAAATTGTTAACAATTGACTATAAAGGGCAATAATCCTTAAGGGGTCAATTGACAATTTTGGTCATGTTGCTAATTTGTAGATCTTATTTTGCTGAACATTATTGCTGTTTATAGTTTATCTCTATCTATAAACATATTAAAGATAATAACCAAAATCTGCCAATTTTTCTTAAAATTACTAATTCAGGGGCAGCAACCCAGCAACAGATTGTCCGATTTGTCTGAAAATTTCAGGGTAGATAGATCTTGACCTGATAAACAATTTAACCTATGTCAGATTTGCTCTAAATGCTTTGGTTTCGATGTTATAAGCCAAAATCTACATTTCACCCCTATGTTCTATTTTTAGCCATGGCGGCCATCTTGGTTGGTTGGGTGGGTCACGCCTCACATTTTTTAAAATTTAGATACCCCGATAATGAGTTTGGTTAAAATTGGCCCAGTAGTTTCACAGGAGAAAATTTTTGTAAAAAATTACAAAAATTAACGAAAAATTGGTCAAAATTGACTATAAAGGCAATAACCCCTTAAGGGGTCAACTGATAATTTTGGTCATGTTGACTTATTTGTAGATCATACTTTGCTGAAGATTAATGCTGTTTACAGTTTATCTCTTTCTATAATAATATTCAAGATAATAACCAAAATCTGCAAAATTTCCTTCAAATTACTTATTTCGGTGCAGCAACCCAGTTGTCCGATTCATTTGAAAATTTCAGGACAGATAGATTTTCACTTTATGAACAATTTCACCCCTGTCAGATTTGCTCTAAATGCTTTGGTTTCAGAGATATAAGTCAAAATCTACATTTCACCCCTACGTTCTATTTTTAGCCATGGCGGCCATTTTGGTTTGATGGCCGGGTCACGCCACACATTTTTTAAACTAGATACACCAAAGTTTGGATTAATTTGGCCCAGTAGTTTCAGAGGAAAAGATTTTTGTAATAGATTACTAAGATTTACGAAAAATGGTTAAAAATTGATTATAAAGGACAATACTATGCGGTATGGGCTTTGCTCATTGTTGAAGGCCATACGGTGACCTATAGTTGTTAATGTCTGTGTTATTTTGGTCTTTTGTGGATAGTTGTCTCATTGGCAATCATACCACATCTTCTTTTTTATAATAACTCCTAAAGGGGTTAACTGACCTTTTGACTTATTTGTAAATTTTACTTTGCTGAACATTATTGCTGTTAACAGTTTATCTCTATCTATAATAATATTCAAGATAATAGCCCAAAAACGGTATAATTTCCTTAAAATTGTCAATTCCAGGGCAGCAACCCAAGAACGGGTTGTCTGATTCGTCTGAAAATTTCAGGGCAGATAGATCTTGACTTGATAAACATTTTAACTTCATGGCAGATTTGCTCTAAATGCTTCGGTTTCAGAGTTATAATCAAAAATCTACATTTTACCCCTATGTTCTATTTTTAGCCATGGGTGCCATCTTGGTTGGTTGGCTGGGTCACTGGACACATTTTTTAAACTAGATACCTCAATGATGATTGTGGCCAAGTTTGGTTAAATGTGGCCCAGTAGTTTCAGAGAAGATTTTTGTAAAAGTTAACGACGACGGACGAGAGATGCCAAGTGATGAGAAAAGCTCACTTGGCCTTTTAGGCCAGGTGAGCTAAAAACACTAAATAATAATGGTTCAGTTAACCTGGCAATTGTTTGTACTCAAGTACATTGTAGCTACTGTCGATAATAAAGACAACACTCAAGTTTTTACTGCAAAGTATCTGTTTACTTGGTCATCAGGTTTCACCTATAGATAGGCGTCATCAGAATAATGTTACATATAAAATTTACAGTGAGGTGCATATAGTATAAAGTCTTATTGGAGGTTCCTAGTGCTATCGTTTGACGATAAAATGTTCAGGCTAATTTCCAAAATGGACACCAACTCTAAAGTTTGTATATTTCTATAAGAATTATTTACCTGATACTAGTTGAGTTAGATATGGTTAGAGTATCTGTGTACAACATACCTTTACGAGCCAAGACACCACTACCGTTCATAAGTCCGTCATTACTGTTCACAACAACTTCCCCATCCCTCACCAGTTCATTCCACAGCTGACTTAGACCATCCCTCCCAAAGATCTCCTGTAATAAATAAAACATAATTTAGTCTAGGAATTCTAACAAAGTTGAAATCATTATATACTTCTTTATTATCAAAATTCTCATACATGTCATCTATATATATAAGCATTCCACAGACATCTCAGATTATGAGAACCACTAATTCTGTAAAATGTATGCTCAATAAGATAGTAAGCAGCAGATTCAGCCCACCCCACCCCCTCAAAGTAACAACTTGATAATTTAAATATTGCATGAGATACACCTTTTCCATTATTCATTGGGTTAAAACTTCATTTTCACTTAGTATAAATGTGTGTTTGTATAATTTCACATTAATCATTAAAATTAATCAATTATTCTTACTAAAATACTTCATTGTTTTCAAAATTCCAATAGGGAACATACCTTTTATAATTGTATAAATAAACCAATTGTTCAAGACGTTTCGACCATTGGCCTTCTTCAGTTGTTTATTATTCCTCTAAACTACATGGCTGACATTTCTTTTCTGCTTTAAACATTTGATTGAATCAAGAACCAGCAAATGTAAACCTACTGTTTTATCACTATTTCATGTTATTGTCGATGTGTTGTTTTGATAAAATACTTCATTTAGGTAGAAATCTTTACATATTTATTATAGTAATAAGGTTAAAAAAAATTTTGAAGTTTCATGATACATGAAGCTAGTATAATTGTACTATATTTCAATCAAAGACAGTAAGATTTTTATCCTAGGAGTTTTACATTTCTTGTAAATGAAATCAGTTGTCTTAAATGTAGATCTGCAATTATTATTTTCTTATTTTATAAGATTCAATCAAACACACAGACTTCAGGTTGTGTATTTGTTTAACAGCAAATCAAAGATCTTTACTGCTATAAATCAAAAACATATTTCAGCACTTTATAAAGGGGAATAACTCCTGAAATACGTTAATCAATTAGTTATGATGACTGACCTGCTGATTTTCATACCACCTTGAATGGAAGCTTATTACACATACTGCCAATTAATTAATATCAACAGAGTACCTGCTTTAAACATTTGATTGAATCAAGAACCAGCAAATGTAAACCTACTGTTTTATCACTATTTCATGTTATTGTCAATGTGTTGTTTTGATTCTGCTTGATCTATTGGCTAGTTACTGATGAGGTTGTTGTATTCTCTGCTATAATTATATACAATGAAGTTCAAGTACCTATTGAACAAAAGCCTCATTTGCTGGTGTTGGCAAGTTCCCATTTTAAAAAAAATTTAATAATATTGAAAAGATAAACATGAATTGACAGCTTTCTAATTCTTAAATCAATACTCTCTTGTTGAAAAAAACTTCAAACTTTTACATTATCACAGACACTCAGAAAACAGTTGCTACTATAGCAGATTGTAATCTTTCAACAATATATGTTGCTATGGTAATCCTATGAAAAAATATTTTTTTAACAACTGAGAAATTTTTCTTTTTTTTTCATTTAAATCTTTTTTTACTTTTTTCAAAATCCAGAAAGGTATTGTAAAAGAAATGATTCATTTACCTTCTTCAAATGAAAAACAAAGTAAGTGAATCCTTCCTATAGTATAGTATAATCAACTTTGACAGTTCTGCCAAAAACCAAGTGTCTGTATAGCTAACTAGATTTGTAATAACATCCTTACTATTGTTTTATGTCTCACTTTCAAACAAATCATCAAAATATAAATATGATGCTGTCATTCTTTGATGTCAAGCCTTAATATAAGTTTGTTTGTACTATTCACATGTATACATGTATATTGGTGCAGAATTTTCCAACAAAGAAACACCTTTTATAGTTTTTCCTTTTAAAAGTTCAAGAAGGACAACCTATTCCCAGTTTTGCTGACATAAAACTAAAGTCACAGTAACCTATATCTTACAATCCCAATATTCTGTTTTTTAATAAACCTGTCCACAATTAGCTTTTAATACCAGGCCATGTGTTTCACTAAGCATTAGTTTTATTATTATATAAATAATTACAAATGCTTCCTTTCATCTTAAAAGTTGCACAATTTCTATAGTCATACCCGTAGGCAGGGGGATTCGGGGGTTCGTCCGAACCCCCCTTGAAATCAAATAAGCACTGTTAAAGTCAACATTTTGTTCAAATTGTGACTGTTAAAGTCGAGTTCATGAGTCCAGCGAACCCCCCCCCCCCCCCCCCCCCCCCCCCCCTGGAAATTCCTGGCTACGGCCTGATAGTACTTATTGTGAGTTTTACTCAAGTAACCTTATTAATAAATCAGAATTTAAACACAGATGAGTAGTTGAGTAGTTTAATGATTGATTGGTGTTTAACACTTTTTTCAACATTATTGTGCTATTACGTGGCGGTCAGTTTTTATTGGTGGAGGAAGAGGGAGTACCAGATTTAACCACAACCTTCAGTAGGAAAACTGACAATCCTAGTGAATTAGGATAGGAGTCGAGTGCATCTCCTTAACGTTTATGTACCCTTCTGTAGCCATTTTTGTACGAATTTTTCAAACCTCAATTGTATCAAAACTAAAGATATAATAAATAATAGAGATAGGCCATTTAGTACATGTTCCAAGGGGAAACTTGATGCAAAGCATTATTTTTTACTGTTTCATTGCATTTGATAGAAAAAGAGGACTTTGTGGCAAAAAAATCAAGATTTTTGTAGAAAATCCACAGCCTTTAATAAACAGATTTTTGTTATAAAATTTGAAACATAAATTACTCACTTGATTTTCTATGATGTGCTAGTGTTTATTTTTTACAAGAAGTTCTAAGCAACCTGTAAATTCCAAAACACCTCGTGCTGAGTCACTAAAGTCGAGCGCACCCTTAAAGGTGTACTTGATTTTGGCCATATTTATACCTGTCTTAAGAAATAACTACATTTATAAACTTGTTTTAAGGAAATCAATGCTAGCACTGCATGCAATAATCCTATATCTATCAGTCATCAAATTGCTAAATATGAGAGTACAAGGATAAAGGCTGTGGATTTTCTATAAAAATCTTGATTTATTTGCCACAAAGTCCTCTTTTTCTATTAAATGCAATGGAAGAGTAAAAAATAATGCTTTACATCAAGTTTCCCCTTGGAATATGTACAAAATGGCCTATCTCTATTATTCATAATATCTGTAGTTTTGATACAATTGAAGTTTGAAAAGTTCGTACAAAAATGGCTACAGAAGGGTACATAAACCTTAATGCTGGATTCAGACTCACAACCTCAGTGATGACAGGCTAGTGATACTCACACAGGTAATTAGAAACAGTAACACAACAGGAGGAACAAATCATATAGCTGAGAGGAAAACAAAGTTGGTTTAGCATTTTTATATGCACATTTACTGTATTGAAAACTAGAAACTAGTCCTCCAGATTCTTGAATTGAATTGTGATAGTTTGTAAAGAATTATCCCAAAAAAGGCCATTAACTACCAAGGATTTGTATAGTAAGACAAATCCTTGTAACTATTTGTATAGTAAGACAAATCCTTGTAACTACTAAGTACATTTTTATAACATATCATTTCGACTTCCATGAAGGCCTCCCCCTTTTTTTTGTTTTCAAGTATAAAAGTCAGACTGTTACAAAGTTAAACCCTCAACTGTACTAGATCATCTAGCAATGTACTATAATTAGCTACAACTAGGTCAAACTGTTTCTTCTAACCTTTTTACCTGTTGAAAAAGTTCCAATAATAGTTATGTTTCTATTATATACAATAACAACTATTGTTTTCAGTAGCGCTGTGAAACAACTTATCTCTGTTATGACATCAAACCTACTTATTTTATGTCTTTGTTTTACATCACAAATGAGTTTACCATACATTATTGTGGAATACAGAGTTTGTACACAACAATGTACTACGTCAGAAATATTTTTAATTTATTATTACAATGCATGTGGAAATATCATTATTTCCTAATTGAAATTCCTCCTCACAGCTTATACCCAAGAAAGTTAAGCACTAAATGTAACAAGAACTATGAATTGATCTTACCAAAGTTAATGACCAAGTCTAATCGAGTGACTCCAACACTGTGAGTCAACTCATAAAAGGATACTTTCCTTACTCCCTGTCAAACAATTTCAATAAATTCCCCTTAATCCAGTTGAATGATTGGTGTTGCTTTACATCACTGCCTTAACCACCAAAAAACTTGATGCACAATTCCAACATATTAGACAAGGAATATATTCCTTATTTGACAACCTCAGGTAATGTTTTACACATGCATAAAGTATCATCAATATCATCTAGTCATTTAGGAATTTAGAAGGACTAGAATGTAACATAAATGTAACCACATATTGCAATAACAAAGTAACTGTACGTAAATTGGATAAGTTCAAGATTCAAGAGAAGGATCAAGATTATCTTTTTCTGCACATTTTCAGGGACGTTTCAACAAAACTGTAACAAGTTTCATTTATATCCATCTAGCCCTTCAGAACGTTTGAGATAACAACTTTAATCATATATTGCACGGTAAAATAAGTTTTGATTATCTCCTCTTTAACATGAAGGACTAGGATTATACCCATAAGGCATTTCCTCACAACTGTGTAAAGTTACATCAATATAAGTCTACCCCAAATCTCTTGATAACTATCTTTGTTTAAGTTGATTGGAAAAATTGTACTGACACTATAAGTGTTCAAGCACAGCAAAATTTTACTTTTCAATCATAATATCTTTGAAACTTAATATTTCGAAAGTTTTATAGTTTATTTATATATAATTACATTAGATGTATGTTTCACTATAATACGTTATTCTCATTTGGCTAACTGCACATCACGTGTTATTCCTTAAGCAATTGCATTACTCAATAAAAATTTTCATTCATGATGACACGAGGTCCCACAATAAAGTGCATAGGTGAATTAAATTAAAAAATGATAAAATTCATGTTTTCATGATCCTAGCTAAAAAATGTAATTATAAGTAATGAATGCTTCTTTTTGTACATGCGCACATTTTTAGAATAAAGCGCTTCCGTGCTTCATACAAAATGTACTTCAGTCAACGCTTTTACACCCAAATGAAGTTACAAAAAGAAGCATTCAATTCTTAAATATAATAATGTATATGTTCCAGACCATATGAGTATTTGAACCATATACAAATGGTCATAACCATTGGCATGTACTCATATGGTCCAACCATTGTCTAACCATAATACCGTTATTAGTTACACCAGAGACATATATACACATATGTGTACATTGTACATATATGTATATGCACTCTCTGGTTACACAGTTTGCTATTGACGTAATTTGCTCTCACCCAATATGGAATTTACTGACCTCATATAGATATACATTGTATTTAGAATAGTGACCTATTAAAGTGATCAAGTCTTTAAATTACCTATAGCTACTTGCATTAGTCTACACAATAATAAATGCCAGCAATAACAATATATTAGTTTTTAATGTGTATTCTGTATTTATTTTCAATTGTTTATCAAATTTTCATTTGTTGTCTTGGTGAAAAGTAAATGTCAGATTTTTTCTTCTATGCCCTGTTGTTTTTATATCACCACTACTTGCAGTGTAGTAAGAAGAAAAAAACACACCACTGACCAAATGTTAAATATATATACAGTCTCCAACTGTTTGCTATTAACCAATGATATTCCTAGTATAGTAGGTACAGTCATGTTTTTTTATATTTAGTTCATTTATATGTTTTGGAGTTTAGTGTGACGTCCATTTTCATTGAACTAGTACACAATTTTGTTTAGGGACCAGCTGAGGACCACATCTGGGTGCAGGATTTTCTCGCTGTGCTGAAGACCAATTGGTGGCGTTCGACTGTTGTCTATTCTTTGGTCCTGTTGTTGTCTCTTTGACATATTCCCCATTTCCATTCTCTATTTTATTCATTTAATACCTGTAGGTCTGTTTTCATCCATTTTGTATCTAATCTCTGCTGTGGGCGGAGTCTTGTGTCAGGTGACCAACTCATTTCAAATTGTTTATGCAATCTTTACCCCTGAAATCAGATACAAAAATTAAAAATGTACCTAAGATGTTAAATTTTCAGTCAGACATACATTTTTTGTACATGCTGTACTTGCAATGACTTGTGCATCTTAAATTTTTAAAGGGCAGTAGATGTCAAATTCATGTTCACGGATTTGACTCAAATTCTAATATTTGACTTATAACAATGTAAAACATTTATCCAAATTATATAAAGTCTAAAAGTAAACAATTTACAGGGCATGCATGTATCCTCGTTTCCAGTGTATTTTAGTGTAGACCCCATCTAATGAACTATGGAGTTGACCTCCGACAACCTCTGATGATCATATAAGCAATATAAACTTTAACATAAATATAGATATAAATAGATAGTGAACTTGTGCAATTACTTTTGATTCACTTGACATTCTTTTCCTTTAAATAATGAACATGCTCTATTCATGCGTTATCTATATCTACCAAAGGGCTTTAATTAAAGTTCGAATGAATACAGATTCAATGAGGTCGGTTTATTCACTTTCACATGAATAATTAATCATCAATGAAGAGCTCCAGATAAGCTGCGTATTTGCGTGATCACGCAATACAAATAATTAAAACACCCAATGCAATTGCCCATTGCAGGGTTCAATAACCCATTTAATTCAAAGGAAAACCCAATTATATGCCAAAACCATGAGTTTTCAACGCTTTTATTCTCTATCTTTTGCGTTATTTACCCTTAACGGTTTATAGTCTTCACGTAATTCTATTTTTATAATATATATAATTGGAAATGTCCTTTCGTTCTAAAAATAGAGCCCTGCATCAAGTAGCTGAAATGGGTCCCCGTTGGAATTTTCTATTGCTGAAAAGGTACACATGTTTATGAAAACATTTCAATCTTGTCAGCGTTTATCCAATTAGCGTGTATCATGTTGTCATATACATATTTTTTTTAATTTCTCGGGATTTATCATTACCTACAATGAGTTAAAACGAAAGTTAATGTCCGGTAAAAATATTGAATAGAAGCATGTTTTCAGCTTCTTTTGAATAGCTGAGGAAAAGTTATGATGATAAAAGACTCAGTTAGTGTTTTTAGGAAGGGTCCATCGAATTCACGGGCGTACGTGTTCGCGTACCTTAACGAGAACATTACTAATAACGTCCCTGAAAGAAAAAAAAATAGCCTTGCCAGACGTCATAATTATTTGGACTTAAAATAATAATGGGGTTTGTCTAAAACGAAATCAGTTGGAAAAAGTGAAAAGCCAAATCAATTATGACATGATATGTAGTTGGAAAACATTTCTAATAAGGGACAACTTAACCCAGATTTATGTAAATTGAATTAAACAAAAACATTCAAGTATAATTTTAGTTTATATACTATTTTTTTCATTTTAGTTGAGTGAATACGCATATATCCGTTTTTTACAGTTTACATAAGTTGTGAGAAAATACAAAACTCAGAACGTTTGAAACAGGACACAGACACAAATTAAACGTACAATTGCTCGTCAGTGAATAAAACATCTACATGTAGCACATATACAAAGAAAGAAACATATTTTTTAAGATGGGAAAATATTCAATATTGTGTTGATGAAAAAACCCAATACATTAAGGAGCTTGGTGGTGAAAAACCCCAATTTGATATTTGCTTGAGGGGTGAATTAAAATTGAAAATGCAATTCAAAAACTTTATCACCCAATTACATAAGAAAATGGTGGGTAAAAACCCCAATTTGTGAATTCTTATCTGGAGCTCTGTCAATGTGTCTAAACGTATTTTGACAAAATTGAACCATACTGGCTCCTAAAAGCCAAGTATTATTTCAATATTTTACTTTCATTAATGATTGAACAAAAAAAATCATATTTTAGATTTTTTATATATATCTCGTACATGTAGCTAGTGCTCCTTTAATAGATCTGTGAGGAAAAGAGAAATTGATTGGGCTCACCATGTAACATTGCAGAATTAAAGAGGGTTTTTTTTTATCACCAAAAAGTTTTTCTTGTCAACTTTAATAAATTATATAAACTGCATAGCTCTGAATGAAAATATTTGAGAAAGCTTTAAAAGTCTAAAATTAATTTAAACAATCAAAAATGTAAAAGTACATACATTGTATTGTAGTGGTGATAAATACATGTAGTTATACATGTACATTGTATATATCACTTTAGGCTATTAAGCAATGGATGTCATACGACATATATAGGACTTAGTACATTGGTTGCAGTAAAATATTGTTATTTTCCAGTTAAGGCAAGAATTGCATGCATTTTCATCCAAAGCACACCCTACTCAAATTTAAAGTAACTGAAAACAGGAGGTAGAAGATATTCTGATCTGAAAAGCCTACGTACACATTACAACTAAGCAGTGTTGAGCTAATTGCCAAATATGAAGTCATACTGGTAATTGATATTGGAGAATTGTGTGATGAAATGTTCATATAAAAAAGAAGATGTGGTATGATTGCCAATGAGACAACTGTCCACAAGAGACCAAAATGACACAGAAATTAACAACTATAGGTCACTGTAAGGTCTTCAACAATGAGCAAAGCCCACACAGCATAGTCAGCTTTACAAGGCCCCGTTATGACAATGTAAAACAATTCAAACGAGAAAACTAATGGCCTTATTTATATAAAAAAATGAACGAAAAACAAATGTGTAACACATAAACAAATGACAATCACTAAACTACAGGCTCCTGACTTTGGACAGACACATACATAAATAATGTGGCGGGTTAAACATGTTAGCGGGATCCCAACCCTCCCCTAACCTGGGACAGTGGTACAACAGTACAACATAAGAACGAACTATAAAAATCAGTTGAAAAAGGCTTAACTCATCAGATGGACATTCAACATATTGAAAATTCAAAGTATCAACAAACATGACAAACTGCTACTAGTACATGTAGTACAATGTAAATGACAAAATCACACATTATAAGTTACTAAACACTTTTAAGCTGCTGACCAAATAAAAAGTCTTTCTCATGATTATGTTGAACGCTTTTCTGAGAAAAGCAGATGAAAACATTCATACATGTAGCTCCAACTTCTGGAGTGGAGAGTAATAAAAAAATAACTACTTTGGTGCAAAAGTGGCGCGCGAACAGACCTAATACCTAACACACGCAAGTTATTTTCTGTAATAACCCTATATATAGTGTTATATCTCTGAAAAAACAATGAAAAAAAATCGGGAACATAAAATATAAGATCCTGATGAAAGCATTTCTTTTGTTTACATTGATATATGACGTCATAACTTATGGGTTCTGTGCACGAGATGCACCTGATATGGGTTATCAGCCCAAGTGGGAAATTATGGCTTGTGTTCTTCCGCTCATTACACATATGTAAAAGCTATCATTTCAATGCTAAGTATATGATAAATTGATTTATTGCATATTGAGTCATTTAAGATTTGAAACAAGATAATGATGACAAGTAATTAGCTTTTAACATCCAGTGGCAAATACTATATGTATATCACAGAACATGCTTCATTTTAATATTGCTTTTTTCAGGAGTATCCATTAACAGCAGATTTTTAGACAGTTAGTGGGAGGGTTCAGCACTCCCAAACATGTTTAACTCTCCCACCTTCTTTATGTGACTTTCCTTAGTCAGAAGCTTGTTCTGTGGTTGACGTTGGTTGATGTCTGTCAAATTTTTTCAATTATTGTTTTGTAATAAATCTGGTCCATGTTTTTTTTTCCATTTGAATTGTTTTATCTTTTTATCATGTCTGTGCCTTCTGTATTGAACATTTCATTATGGGTTCTGCTGATTGTAGAAGGCTGTAGAATACACTTTACTTGTAGTTGTTTACATATACTTTATTTGGACTTAGATGGACAGTTGTCTCATCATCAATCATACCACATCTTATTATCATATAGTTCAAAAGATAGCTATAGCCAGGAAGACATGTCACCCTATCCAGACACATTAATTTGATATCAAGCTGAATCACTCCTTTTTTACTCCTTAATGCTGATAAAAGTAGTAAATATCAATTTTCATATCTTTGGTTTGACCCAAGAATGGTATCAAACCCAAGACCATCCACATACAGGTGAAATGCTACCACAACACCACCAAGGCCGTTTAAATTTCAGAAGGCAAGCATCATTATGAAAAAGACGTCTTCTAGCTTTGGATAGGCATATTTGTAGTCATATAGCTATCTCATTCCACCACAATATGGGACAGTGATGTAGTAGTGAACCAGATCTGCAAAATAATTTTAATACTTTTTATGTCCCAACCATAGTGGAGGAGGGGGCATTTACCCTTGACTGTCTGTATGTCCCTACGTCCCAAAATTGGTTTCCGTTTTCTAACTTTTATTTTTCTTGTATTTGGCAAAAAAATTAAACAGACAAGTAATGTAAAAATATTTTGCTTTATTTATGCAAAATATAAATATGACATTTGATGACAAACTGTTGTCCTGAGTATCTTATACAGAGTTATTCCCCTTAGGTTTGTTTCCCTTTCTAATGTTTTAATGTATTAACAAATACTTTTTTACTTAATTTTCAAATATTATTAAAAGTTTCTTATAAAATCTTTAAAAAAAATACATTCTAGTTTTTAAAAAAATTATAATTTATATAAAACTTTAAATCATTTAAAAAGATTTAATTAAGAACTTTTTTTAAGGGTTAATTAACAAAACTTGCTTTGGACAACTGAATCCATAAACCTCATTACTAATAATATCACATTCTGGCACACAACTAACAACAAAACAACAGTAATGTTACTCAACAACTACCATGATATTTCTGTTGAACTGATTTATCTCCCTTGGTTTACCTGTAGTGAACATGTGCACAACATAGAAATTGATGAGGAACTATTAAAATTCATTGTCTGTCTCAAAAAGGGATACAAAAAAAAATGAAAACAATCATTTTCTGTTAAAAAAGCAAACACAATGCTTGTTCAGAATTATAACAAAACTCCAGCACAATACACCTTATCGCTAATCCCGGCTGACCCGGCCGCTTGAACTTTTGACGCATACAACAATCACTTTTCCATTGTGGCGTCAGATGTTTTGTTTTATGACGTCAAAATTTTACGGGAACCTGTGTGATATCCAGCAATGGCGGATAAATAGCGATAAGGTGTATTGTTTGTAACTATGGCAACAATATCTAGTCCCAGTTGTTTTATTCAGAGCATCATTGTTTTTTATGCTATCAATAAGTATTCAATTATTCAAAGAAATATAAAGTATATAAAAACTTTGCCATTTGTTTCATAATAAACCACATGAAAACTAAAAATGAACAGGATATTAAGCCATTTATAAAACTAGAGACTGTCGAAGCTAAAAAGAACAGGACGCAATGCCATTTATAGAATAAGTGACCACATGAAAACTAAAGACGAACTGAATATTAAGCCATTTACATCACAATCGACCAAATGAAAGTTTAAACAGATAATGCAAGTACAACATTTAAATCACAACTTATAAAACTTCAAATTTCCTTGTGAAGTGGTAGGTAATATACAGTTAGTTTAACACAAGAAATTGTTGAAAATATGTCTTCACATTTAAGTAATTACAAACATTCTAGGTCTTCTCTCCGCTTTTTAATATGGTATAAATGCCTCAAGATATAGTTAGCGAAATAAAGATACTTCACATAATTTTAATTAACTCCCAACCATTGCAGATTCATTTATTTTCGTGGGTACCAACTTTCATGGATTGAGGAAAACTTGTGTTTTCATGGATAAGAGACTTTGTGCTTTAACAAATCACTGCATACAAAGTGTAGATTTTTTTATTAGTTGGTCATTTGAAATTGTGGTTCACCTGTACCCACGAAACCCTAGAAAATTGGTATTCAACAAATAATAACGACTCCACAGAATTTTTCTGAATATATATCAATAGATAAGCCATATTTTGTCAGGTCAACCAACTTTTCAAAGACATTTTTTTCTAAATCAGTTCAACTTTTATCATCATGGTATTTATTAAAGTAAATGAATATATGGTATACATAGAATATATAAAATGAACAAATAAACAACGAATAAATATGAAGTTTGACAAAAATTAATGTTATGTATAAATGATAAATGTTACTTTATATATTGTACATAGTACATTGCATATAATATTCCATCACATTCTGAATGATATAAAAATATTTCTACTTACAATGTTTGCATAATACGCTACAGACAAATATAACCTAATTTTGCCGTAAACTAAACATCAAGTATGGTAATAACTATATTTACAAGTGTTTGACAGACTTAAGCTATTCCAACAATAAATAATCACAAGTCTCCCCTTCCCTTGTAAAACCACAAAATATTGATAGCGTGAATAACAAATTTAACACATGGTGTACACAGAAGTCAAACTGGGAAAATATATTGTACCATATTCAAATATCAACATTTTTAATTGACCAAAAAAAATAATAACTATAACCATTTTGTACATAACAATCTAAATTATAATATTTTTCATCAATAGTATGAATAATCAAACAAAATTTTCTTGAAAATCCTGATAAACTTTTCAGTTCCAAGTTCAATTTTTTTATAATCTTTACAATTCTAGTGCCAACTTTATAACATTTTCAATGCTAGTTTTAACAATTAAACAATAATGCTAATATAAGCATCTAGCTTCATAACAAAACTAGCATAAATATTTACAGAGAGTTATATATAATTAGGATAACCAGAACATCTAGCTTCATAAAAAAGCTTGCTCAATATTTACAATTAGGAAAACCAGAACAAAGCTTTAAGCTTCATAAAAAGCTTGCTCAATATTTACAATTGGCCTTGATTTAAAGGCAATGGTTGCAAAAGCTTCATGACAAAGCTGCTTACAATACACAGCATTATATACCAAAGTAACTTTTTTTCACATATGTTTATAGCAAGTAATTCTTTACACATATTTTTAAGTAAGAAAATTAATTGAGGCATTCAACACAGTGGCAAAAGTTGTGTTTTTCTAAATCAACTATACATTGGTCATATACATGCTACTTTCAGAAGCAGCTGAACAAAACCTACACATTCATTACATTATATAAATTTATTGATGATGTAAATATTTAATCAAAAATTGTTTTTAAAATATAGAATATTGAAACTATAAAATCTCATTTTTTACAAATTTTGCCAGTGTACCGATGACATCAATATTTTAGCACCCCATATATTCATGATTAAGGAAAAAATAATAATCATGGAAAGAGTAAAAAAAATTGACTGACCAGCAGAATAAAATATCACATATAAAATATCTAAAAAAACTTTTTGATTAAACTAACACAAATCATATGTACAAATATAAAGGGAGTGTATAAAAAGGAAGCGATCTTTAAAAGACCAAATTTCAAAAGGCATCTGATTTACATCAGGAAGAAAATGAATGATTCTATATACAAAACCCCTTTTATATAACCAATTTTGTTACCTTAAGATAAAGTAAAACAGAGCAAAATGATACCAGTTATTTATGCGTAGCCTTGTCAAGATATAGATATTTTAATTCGTATATGAAAAGAACGTATCAGGGTTCTTAAGTGTGACTGAAAAATTCGATGTTTTAGCAAGATGAATTCATTGTGAGAAATCTTCCATTCATATCCCCTCAAGGACGTATGAAAGTCTGACATCTATTGATTGATTTTAATACAAGCTTGAAAAGGCAAAATGACTCCTACAACAAGCTTTCACACCTGCTAACTTTTCTGTAATAAACTAAAATGATACTAGCAGAAGCTCAGTTCTCATACTAGTCTACTGTACAGTTAAACATTTTTTTTCTTCAAAATTTGGCACAATTATGTCATTAAACTGACATTAAAAAAATGTAAATACTGGTACATAATATCAATGTTTTTACTACAAAACTAAGATCTTGCACAGGATAATTTTGGAAAAAATCTTACAACTTAGATTAATAATATGGCTTCAACAATTTAGTATACCTACCATAATTTTTGTTGTAAGATTTTTTTGTGAGCCAGATATACCCTGTACAAGTAAAGCGTAACTGTTTTAAGGATCAATTTATTGATGAAATATATGTCCCTAATCTAGGATTATAATATACATTGTTTATTTATACAGAGTCAGATCATTATATGTACTTTATCAAATGTTGATTTAATTCATTACAATGTGAAATATGCCTGAAGATACCTGATAAATATTTTCTATTAATGCCATAATAATTTACTAATATTAAACTACTTGCAAACTATTCTCTGAGGGTATGTCGGTTTCAAAGAGTGTACATATGTTATATTTTTACTCAACTACATTTGGTAGTTAATTTGTATAAATCACAAAAATCTAATCAACTTATTAAACTGATTTGAAATAAATATCTTTCAAGAAACTTGATATCACATTCCTCATTATTGCTCGAAAAAATTACATATCAATATTCAATATAATGCTTAATCTAGTAACCACATAATGTTTACAACAACCTTGTATCTCTCTCTCCCTTTCAAGTTCACAACCAAAACAACCAACTCTCAATTGGAATAACAACTCGGAATTCTACAAAACGTGGAATGACACACTATCAGCTTCACAAAGAAGCTTGACAAACTATCAGCTCCACAAAGAAGCTTGACAACTGTTATAATCAATTGTGTAAATAGTCACTGACAACATCCCAAATGCTTTGCTGAATCATCTGTGTGTTTGAGACAATGTGTAAGCATGCATTAACTCTTCAGTATAAAAACATTTTGATGATTCCTTTTACACTTCCTCCCCTTTTCTATCATCATCGTTGAGAAATTCCTCTATGGTTGGGTCATCAGCATTGTCGGTACTCTCGTTTGGTATTACAGGCACAGTCATGTTAGGTGTGGTGAAAAAGGCCATCTTCTCTCTATAATATATGTAACAAAATAAACATCAAGCTTGATAAAAAAAAACTTTTTTCAAATCTCGCTCATTGTTTTTCATAAAAAAAATAACAATTTTTTCTATGTAGTACAGCTAAAGGAGTTGTGTGAACTTAGTTCATAAAATTTCAGTATGTTCGTTTTTTAGGTGACCTGTGAATTTGTATCAGCTAGCTATAGACTTGTTTAACAAGTTTTTCTCTAATTTGTGCACTTTTTCCACATTTCTTAATCAATGTCAGTGTTCTCCCCAGATATCTCATTTAGCATCCTGGTAAACAGGGCAAATTGAAATACCTTCTTGTTTCTAAAAATTTTAGCATCACATCCATAACATAATCTATAAGAAAACCACTTCAGATAGCATCACATTTAAGATTATAGCATCACATTACCATGATGCTAAAAGGTCCTGGGGAGAACACTGAATGTGAGAAAAATGTTTCTCCTCACTAGTAAAAAATCTGTTCTCGAAAATGTTTGGTCGAAAATTTTATTGTGACGTTAAATTTTCTTGTAATGAGTTTTAAATCTCAGGATTCATTTAATCTTGGCTTGTGTCATTTAAATTCGTTTCGTTTATATCTCAGGTGCAAAATGTTCAACACACTAACATTCCGCTTGAACGATCAACAAAGGTGTTAATTAGCGGTCACCATAAACTGTTATTTTACTATCATTTTAACTGTTATACAAACAAGTATGTTTACTCAGCTTTAATCTCTTTTGAAAATGATTAGTTGACATAAGAAATACATCCAACTTAAATTTTTATCATTAGGTCTGCATCTTTCGAAAATTCTTACTTTCGAAGTTCGAGACATCGGGGTCAATTAACATTAATTTTACTTCGATGGGACTATAAAATTTACTTGACTTAACCGAGTATTCAAATCAACCAAGTTCGACTCATCAGAGGTAATTATGCATTGAACAAACAGGAATTTTACCAAGACCGAGAAATTACTTCGACTCATCCGAGTTTTCGACACAACCGAGTTCGACACAACGAGGTTCAACTGTATTAAAATTTAAGGGTCTTGAGTGGAGAAATATTTGTTGCAGTTGTGGAATCTATATATCCATCATCCTTTTACTAACAACAACAGTTCCTCATTTAATAGGTGGTAATGAAAGATATTATTGATATCATCCTTCATATAACACACAAGCAAACTTCTATATGCTGTAATGATTATACTTCAAGCAATTGTCACTTATAAACAACATTCACTGCAGAAGTCAGGAATTTTCAAGAGACAAAATGAGCTATTCTTATTTATTTACTACCAATATTTGACAACATGAATCATACCTGAAGTTTAAAGCATTTGAGTTCGGACTATTCCTCTTTAACATTTGTACTTCCTTTGTCACTTTCTTCATCAAATGTTGAGCTCTTCTGTCTTGTTTTGTTAATGTTCTCTTCTCCTTTTGAACCTTCAATAAATACAAAACACATTGGTATACATTGCAGTGGTCTCGCTAGCCCAAAATAGAAGGGCGCCGCGCCCTGGGTGCCCTCAGCTGCGCCCTGTGTGCCCTCAGCTGCGCCCTGGGTGCCTTCATCGGCGCCCTTCTGCCCTGACGTCTTTTTCCAAAATTATCTTGTGCCGTTTTGGTAAAATTTTGTTTCATCGATTTCTGATCTCCAAGTTAATTACATATATGACACCTGTGTGATTGCCCCCAGGTTAATCATGTCATTACAATCAATTACAATGATAATGACTTCAAAGGTGTTAATAACTAGGTAATTTAATTAGGACAATGTATCTTTTTGTCATACTTTTGATGAATGTGTCAGCGAGTGTGTTTAGCTTGGGTCGGCATTTTCGATCTCCAAGTCACAATGGAAGAGCGTATATAAATGAAGACTTTCATGACTTTAGAATTGAATTTAAGTCATCAAAATAAAAACTATGCCTTTACAGAAATGACTTCCATCTCAACTTGTTAGCGACAAGCACAGATTTTAATTAACCCAAACGTGGTGGAAATTGATTTTGGAGTTACTTCCCCTGTTTTAGCTTATTACAAATTTGTGCTCTAAAAATATTATCTAGTACCAATAAAAGGAATAAATTGCCAATTGAATATATAATAACATAATAATGTTACCTTAAAGATATTAATTGTCTTTGAACATATTAAAAAATATATATTGCAATTTCTACTTGATAATTATACTTTTAGCAATCCATGTTCTAAACATTGTTAAATTAGTAATGCTCTCTGTTTCACAGCATATGATGTATTCAAATCTATAATTCCTATATACATAAAAAAAAAAAAAAAAAAAAAAAAAAAAAAAAAAAAAAAAAAAAACACATATTCTTTGATAATTGGTAGAGTGAAGTTGAACTGTAAAAACATAATATGTTGATGAAGATGTACTATATCAATCATAACTACACAAACAATGAAATAAAGACTATAGTTGAAACGCATCTTTATTTAAGAAAAACAACATATGCAGTAAAAAAAAAAAGAGATTCGTTAACTCGTGATACACACAGAAACGTAGACAAAAAAATGAGCAGTGCCTTTTCTTATCATAAAAAGTGCCCTGCCCTCCACTGGCACCCTGCCCCTTTTGATTTCTAGCTAGAGCACTGCATTGTATGTATCAACTTGTAAGTAAGATGGCTCCACTGGTTTACATATCTTATAAAACTTGTATTGAACTAGATTCATTTGCGCTAGTTTTCTTTTCTTTTAAGCAGTCTAAAAAAGTTTTCACAGGACCATTATATTTATTTATAGTTCATATAGGTTTACAACTTTAGTTTTTAGCGATATAAACTGACAGAACTATGTATATTATACTTAAAGAAACATTTCTTCTCTATTATTCCATCTTCCATTTTGCTCAATTTATAAATATTTCTTGTCATGGACATTTACAAGGTAAAATTAATGTACTCAGTTTAATAATTATGTACAGGAATTTAGTGAAAATATAAATTGAAATATTTGTGCAATCTTTTCGTAATAAATGAATATAATGCATGCCCAAAAAAATTAAAGTACAACACATTTCATTTATTATATATATCAAACACATCCAGGTCCTTAAACTGACCATAATAGAGACAATTTTTGCAACTACAATGTAATATCTATTTCATAAAAATAATATACCTATTGTTGGAAGAAAATTATCAATGTTCGAAACTTTGAAGTATATATTTTTTCTCTAAATAATGTCCCTATAAAGCAATCAAAAGACACTCAACTAAATCAAATTATGGCAAGTGATGGTTAAAATGTTTAAGAAATAGAATCTCAGTATTCTAACTATTTCCTTACAAAGGACACAGTAAGACTCTAGGAAATGTAACAGACATTCTAAATTTACCTCTATAGGTGGTATAGGCCTAACACTAACAAGAATTCGGAATACAACTTTCTTTGAAATGGAAATCACACAGGAGAAAAATGCTAAAACACTCCACAATATTTGGATGTTTACCAATTGAAAAACCAAAAATCTTTTAATTGATCAAAGTAAAGAATAGGTGCACAAAATAACGCAGTGACATATTGCTAAACTTTTCATTAAAATCAAGACAAGATCAAGAAATATTATACCTCCCCCTTTTAAGGGGGTTAAAGCTATTCAGAAACTATTAAGACAAATAACAACAATAAAAGTAGTGTTCTTTGTTATATGGTTATTTCCCTGTGTATATTGGATATACCATACATAAAAAAATGTTATTATGCATATGATTGCATTTATATATATTTTTGACGTGAGGGCTGTTACAACATGTTTTAGTGGACATAACTGGTGTAAATAATATACTGCATAAATGGTGATATCAAGTTGTTTCAAAAAAATGAAATTTAGATCTATTTATAAATATGTGAAATTTGTGTATCTGTTTCCAATTTTAAAGTACAAATTAAAGACTAGCATGCTCATGCTAACATTCATTCGTAAATAAAGAAAATTTAAATCATTCATATCATAACATAATATTTATGCAGTGTTATAAGTTCTTTTTATTTGTTTTTATATAAGTATTAAAATATATTTACACAACACATGATCATATACACAAAGAGTAAAATCTTGACCATGCAATCTTATACATATATTGGGTGTGAGACACGTACAAAAATATCAAAATATTAAAATCATGCCAGGAACTCTTACATGTCTTTCTTGTGTTGTCTTAATCATTTTTAATGTCTGCAATATAAAGACCAACTTAATTTTGAACAAGGATTTCTAAACAAGCTCAACAGCTTAGAAATATTTTCAATCAAAATATTTTTTTTAACCTAGATGTCAAGTTTCCATCATAAATCTATTGTGAATCAGTTATTTTATCCATATGGCTACATTTCTTGGTTCTTATCTTCTTTGCATTTAACGTATAAGCATTTTTTTTGGACTTACATATTGATGTGTAGAAAGTTTTACATATGAAAAGCATTTCTACTTCTAAAACACATCTTTCACATTATAAACACCAATAGTCTATTATTGTTAATATTTTTTGGCATAAATATGTCCAGAATAACAAGCATGTAAAAATTTACCACTGCTTGGAAAATAAAATTCATGAACGCAAAACCACATGTCAATGGTATAATTCTTTTTCTCCATAAGAATGAAATAGGGTGGCTAAATAGATTCTCCTCTACTATTACAAATTTCAATCCAATTTGAATTTCTTTAAAGAAACTTCAACGGTTAAACTTTGTATGTATATACATCACCAAGTTTAATACATACCAGTTTATCAGCATCCGACAGAAGTTTATGAAAATGTTCATCATCAGCTAACCATGGTGGTAACTCTGACTGTCCTGGAAATAAGAAATATATCCAATTAAAGTCGACACTTTGGTCAGCAGTTTACATGCATGTAAATAACAAGATTTACATTTTAAATAGTCAAAAGCAGGAAATATTTATTGTAACTTTTGCTTTGTGCTTTATTTTCTGACATTGATATTAATTAACCATTTTGTTTTGGCCTAGTATCATTTTTAAAAGTATTGAAGCTGAAATAATTTATATTTCTAACAAGAATGTGTCCCCAGTACACCGATGCCCCATCCACACTATCATTTTCTATGTTCAGTGACTTGAAAATGGGAGAAAATCTCTACTTTGGCATTAAAATTAGAAAGATTATAATCACAGAGAACATGTGTACTAAGTTTCAAGTTGATTGGACTTCAACTTCATCAGAAACGTACCTCGAACAAAAACTTTAACCTGAAGCAGGACAGATGGACGGACAGAACGAAACAACGAACGGAACGAAACGAACGAACGAACGAACGAACGAACAAACAAACAAACGAAACGAACAAACAAACAAACAGAAGACGAACAGACCAGGAAACATAATGCCCATAAATGGGGCATAAAAACGACTTGCAAATATTTGACCAACAGTATACCATACATCTTATTGAACCCTTTTTTCACTACTGACCTTTTGATTTTGCATCTTCCAATAACGTCTTAGTTGTTTAAGTCTGTTTATTTCATCATGAAGATGCGTGAGTTTTGTCTGAGAAGCCTGAGATCAAGTTCTAAATCCAATGATGTACGAGGTGGCACCTTTCTTCCCTTCTCCACAATACTAGGTGGCTAAAAAAAAATATTGTCTTTTTAAGAACTTTTAATTTAATTACACTACTCCTCTAACCTATTTTTCTCAGATTATCATTTAAAAAGACATTTGATTATATTTAATTTTTTTATAAAATGGTCCAGTTTTGATGCCAAACCAGTTTACACATAGATAATTTCAGATTTAAGGAACACCAATATCAGCAAATTTAGAAATGATTTCCTCCATATTTTTCAGTGCAATTATAATGATATTTCTTACAGCTAAAAGTATGTGCCAAAATATTTTGTGAAATTTTTTTGAAACAAACACTTATTTTTTGTTGCTTATTGCTTAAACGTACTTTCTTCCATCTCAAACTTCTGCGCTCCATAGAATGCCGATGAAAAGATCCCTTTTTGAAATTAGGCATTGACCCATCACTGTCACTTCTGTTAAGCTACAATAAATCAAATATAAACGGTTGTGAAATCCTGTAATCAAAGTACCAAAATAAAATTGCATTTACTTGTCAGCATTGAGTAAATCCTCATTATTATAACCGTATTTAGGTCAATCTTATTCAAGATTTAACTTTCTGGACTGAATAAAGTTTTCATTAAAGGAACCATTTTTATAAATTATTGATCAATAAACTTTTCTGAGGGTTTGTATTATGAAAAGATCCGTATAAAGAGAACTTCTGTACTAACATCAAGAATTCCACTCTTTTCATTTAATCTATTATACCTACCTTGCATATATAATTAGACCCTGGTCTGCAGGCTGGAGAGAAGGTCTGTGATCTCCGTATTGTACTACTACGTATACTGTCTTGTGTTCTACGTTTGATTGGTGGACGATCAAGTACCTTGCTTCTGTGTTAGTCTCTTTGTCACAGCGTTCAGCAGAATCATCTTGTTCAATAAAATCGTCATTGCAAGCAATGTCGACAGCATGATCAAACTCTTCCAAGATCTCCTGAATTTTCTCATTGTAATCCTAAAAATTTAGATTATTCATTCTATAAAATTTATTAGTGCTGAAACATTTAGCCAATCTAAAAGTAAATGCAAAAAAAATGTTAAATAGTTAAAAAAAAACACCAAAATTTCTCTCAAAATAAACCTGCATTTTATTGACTACATTGTATTTTTTCAATTGTCAAAGACAAATCTTAGATGACTTTCTTACCCTTGAGTATAAAATGATTGAATGAACATAAATAAGACATTTTTATATAATAATGAAATCGGCAACAACACATTTATAGACATTTTGTTAGGTTAACTACACAGTAGCCTTTGAAAAGATGTGAAGGGCTGAAGGCACTCAGGCTTAACTTATTGGACAGTTACTTTTTATGTAAACAGATACTAGTATGTAACTAGATACAAATGTATTTATCAAAGTTGTACAAAATCGAACATTGTAAAATGTTGTTTGTTAATAGTTAACACGTGTTTGGTTAATTATAGCAAGGTCGGTTTGATTGGGATATTGAGTTCATGCACGAGTGAACTCATGTGGTTTAAAGTCATTCGAGCCATTGCAGTCAAAGTGTACAGTAGCTAGTATGTAACTAGATACAAATATTAAAACTTACTGCTTCATCTTCCTCATCCATTTCATCCTCATCTTCATCGTCTCCTATAGTAAATCGACTTCCTTCAGTGTCATTGTGGCGCTGCATTTCATCTGCACCTATAATGTTCATACATTTCGATTTAAACATTTTGTTAAATAGAGATATAAATGTTGTACAAAGTTTGATTAACTTTGTTTAACTGTGGTTGTTGCAAAATTTTCACTTGATATTTTTCATAGAACCATCATTCTACCATTACTGGCCATAACTGCATTCCTGTAAAAGGTTGTCACAAGAAAAAATGTTGAATGCAATTTTGCAAAACTGACTGTTGTAAAACTTTAATATTTCAACTTTCTCTGCTCAAACAATAAGGTCTATGACCTAGACATCCATTTTCTTTCAAGTTTGATCAGATCAATCTAAAATAAATGATCTGACAAGTCCTTTTTTTTTACTTAAATGTGATAAACCTACCTTGATTTCTGGTGAGTGTTGATGTCTGAGAAGATATTATAGTTGATTCATCACTACTTTCTTCTTTCAGTACAGCAACAATTGGATGCTTCCCTTTGTGGTGACTAATGAAGAGATAGAAATATTATAAACGAGGTTTGTTTATCAATAAAAGATACTTACATGTTATTTCTAAAATATTTTATAGAATACCAAATAAAATATCAATAATTTGCAAAGCAAGAAGTCACTTGTACAAAATGCAATTATGTTAATTTTTCAGTTGCTTTCATTCGAAGCGGTGTTTTTCATACAAGATGAAAGCATACAACAAAATTAAATAACTTATAAATCTTATAAATTAAAAGTTTCATTCTTGTTAATTCATCTTCTTGTAAAAGCCTGGACTGTCACAAATTTAAAGTATATGAAGTGCTGATGACCTTTTCACGAAATGTGCTTTGGTCATAGTTTGTACACCTAAATAAAACTACAAAATAGATTTTGTTCTTAAATAAAAATGCCCTTATAATTACCTTTTAGTTTTGGAACTCTCTGATCCAAGCCGAGCCGAGGAAGCTTCCAATAACTGTACTACCCTATCACCTCCTTCCTTCTGTTAAAAATAATAAAAAAACAATGTATCAAATATCAAATATCTGGCCTTTCCATCATAAAACTTTACTATGTGCTCAGAGAACAAAATTTGTGCCCAAAACACATGATTATGTGATTTCTGACTCTTTGAGCAATTTATGACCACAAGTCCTGGTATATTGCTTTAAACATTGAAAATGAAATTTTCCCTTATAGTTTAATTTTGATATATATTTTAATAAATTATTTCAGATATTACTGTGAATTCAATATTTTTCATGGATACCAATATGATCGTAGATTTTCTTGATTGACTTAAACCATGAATTTAAATGTTTAACAAATTACACATTTTATATAGGCTTGTATGCATAGTGGTAAAAATCAGATATTTAGAAAATATTCATTTTTTTCTCAATCCCTGAAAAAAGGTATCCTAGAAAATAAATAAATATACAGTAAGACAGTTTACACTTTCACAAAGTTGAACAACTTTTCACTTGTTTCACAAGTTTTTTTCTTTAGCTAGTAAATTTCGTGGTTGCCGCCATGACAGGGGCAGACAATTCCCCTTATTTACAATAATGTTCACCTTTATTAACTGATTTTTGTAGTTTGTTCTAATGTCGTTTTTACTTGTATGTTAAGTTTATTTGTTGTACATACCTGTGTTAATGATGAGGGTGCAGAAGATGACCCAGATGAGGTTGAAGATGGCTGTGATGTTTTTGGCTTGCTTCCTACATTGTCTGCTTGCATGAATTTAAAGCTCAACACATTATACCATCTCATAGAAACCATCTTGGGATCAAAGTCTGCAAGACTAACTTGAACACAACCCTGTAAAAACAGTAATTATTTAATAGATAGTCTTCTTAAATTCAATATTTTTACTATGGAGGTTTGACATGTCAATTCAAACGGCTGCTGCCGCAATCTTCACTAAAAGTGCCTTCCCTTAATAATAATAAAATTCGCAACTTCTTACATAATTTATAGAAATATTTTAATCTAATTACTTTTTTGAGCATCCATACTTTTCTAAGGTCATTTCTCTCAACTTGTTTATCTCAGATTCATTGGTCAAAGTAAAATTCAGGGAATATTTGGAAAATTTTAAATGGGTTATGACTTTTGAGGTTAAAGACCATCCTGAAATGAACTTCTGTATAACATTTTAATGTACTTTTGTCCCCTCATTAAAAACCTCCCTGTCCTAGTTTTCTCTGTTTAAGACTTGTCTGATGTAACAGATTGAAATTTCTTTTTATGTTTATAAATAATAGTGAATGAGCTTTGGTAACTTGAACTCATTTGACAAATTGATAAAAAAATATATACTCACCAAACACTCATCACCGAAAATATCATGTTTACTCCACACATTGACTTGAAGTGTCTTGTCTCGTACTTTATGCTCTGGTATTGTCAAATGAAAAGTCTCCGAAAATTTGGGACCCTTCAAATCTGCCAGAGGTTTCGTTTCCCACACAGATGCATTCTTCAAATGAGGTAATAAAGCTGCCTTAATATATCTGTTAGAAAGAAAATAAAAGTTTATAAACATTAATCTTTTGCTAATAAGCAGTATGGATACAACAATTTGAATGCAACATCGTTTGTAACATTCATTTTGATTGGATAACCTCACAAATTTTCATAGCATAAATAATGCCCTTAGTTTTCTCAATTGTACTGTTTCACATTTTCATCACGGCCTTTTGTAGCCAATTAAACAACATCAGGTTTTCTTGTTATTGGAGGCTGTACATTGCCAAAAACTGCTTACATCCACTTCATTTGAACTTTGGTGGTTAGTTGTCTAACTGGCAACCACTTCATATCTCCTTATTTTTTTGAAAATGAACAATTTAGTCCATCAAAAAAAGCATGGTTATCAGTCCTGTACATAATTATTAGATACTTATCCCCATCACAAATGTTACAGACCATTTATTAACTCAAACATCAACACATCAATACTACTTACACTTTGCCTCCAGATGGGAAAGCTAATGCTGATAAATTTCTTCCTTGTTCAATACCTATTAATAACTGACTGTCCACACCTTCATATCTACAATGTCAAGATAAATGTGTAATCCAAATGCATTTTTATAATTATCCTTATAAAATTTAGGTTAGAAAGAAATCATCTAAAAGCAATGATTCAAAAAACTTTTACAATTAAACAGGATTTATCTTTTGATAAGGGTTTTGTAGCTATCTATAAAGTACAACATGTATAATGCAATTGAAAAGTAGTTCATTTAAACTATTATTATTTATTACTTATTACTGAAATGTTAACATTTCTGTGTAATTTTGGTCTCTTGTGGAGAGTTGTCTCATTGGCAATCATACCACATCTTTTTTTTATAATATAAATTGAAAGAGGCATAGTTCTGTTTTTCTTTAATTCTATTCATATATATATTGAATGTACTGTTTTGGTATATTTACTTACTTGAGTTTGATTTGAATTTGAGCACTTTCTAAATTCATCTCCAAGACTTCATCTAAATCATCTCTACAAAGACAAGGCAAAAGATTTTCAAGTGTACTGCAATATTAGATGTTTGGAAAATGATTGGAGACAATTTTTATATTTGTATTGTAGATCCATATGAGTTACTAAGGGCTTTCCCACAATTAATTGTAAAGGGGGGAAGGAAGCACTTTTATTAATATTTGATGGGTGGTGGTTATTTATTTAAGAAAATTGCTTGAACATTTAAATGAAATATCCAATTTAAAATGTATGCATGGTGGGTAAATAAAAAGAGCCTCCCCCTACATTTATTTTTGGAACAGTCCCTAATTAATGTTTTTTTTAAATGCTTTTCATGAATATTAAGTGTGTTAACTTATTAGAGTTGTAAGATTTTTTGTTATTTTTCTTTAATGTCACAGGTCTGTAAGATTTGCAAACTACCAGTGAGTGGCTCAACCTTAAATTGGCCAAACAAATCTCCTTGACTTAGTTCTGATCATTAGTTGTACGTCTGCATCCACAAATAAAATTCTTTAAATTTGGGTTAAGCTCATCCCAAAATTGCTACAGTTCTTTAAATAAACTCCCAAGTTCAAATAATCATGCATACAATGTTTTTTCTTTCATTATTCAGTTAACTCAATAAATTAATATCACAAATAAAAAGGGAGAACAGGATTTTCTAAATTACTGCACAGTATAACATACCACATTTAAATAATAAATTTACCTTTTTGTAATATTTACTGAAGCCTCAAACACCCCACTATCTCCTGCTACAGATTCGTCACTGACTGCTGCAGATACACTCCTCGTATTCCCACCGGATAAATTATTACACACACCAGAACTAGTCTCACTTATAGGACTCAAGGTGGAATAGATCCCAAGTCTAAATTATCAGGGTATTGTGAACGCCTCACATTATTACTGGCAACACTTTGATATCCAGGTTCACCCTGGAGTGATTGTCCTGTTGCTACTTGTACTGGTGGAGAAAATTCTGCGGTGGGATTCACTTGTAACAATGCAGGATCCCCAGTTAATTTTGATTGTTCAGCCATAATATTTAATTGCAGGCCACTAGGTGCCTCTGCAATAACACCAATGTTTGTATTTACAGAGTATGTAGGTATCTTACGTTGCCGATCTGCACCGTCATATGTTGTTCATATGAGGGTGGAGGTCCAATATCATACGGTGAGATGGGCGGTGACACTGACGATAATGATGAGCGGGATGATAATGATTTCATTGACGATGATAAATTACTGGCCATAACACTCTGAAGGTAATTGTTTGTAGCTGCTGCTGTAGTGTCAGAAATATGAACTTCCTGTATGGGTGAAATGCTATGACCTTGAAGAAGTTTTTCTACCCTTCTGTGAAGGTCAGGTAGATCTGAAGTATGCTGTTGTTGTCCATAAATGTCTATCATACTATTTGAATTCAATGAACTACGACTAAGTGAAGATAATGATCCCATAGATCCCAGACTGGATCCCGAGGAAACAGATAATGTACTGACAGATGAATACAAACTGAAAAAGAAATTATACATGTTATAAAAACAATCAATATAAAAAGATTGTGACTTTTAAAGATACTACAAATAAGTCATGGATGTTCTCGAGTTTATAACTTCATGCTATATTATATATATTTATATATATATATAAATACTATGTTCCAATCAAGACCAAAACTTCTGCTTACATAATCATTTCTTATGGTGACCCAGCTGTCTGTGAAAAAAATATAACCTTATATTCGAAAAAAAAAAAGGTCTTTATTTCTCTTTTTAAGCAAATTATTTTCTAACTAGTTTTAAGAAAAATGTTGAAAATTACAATTCTTGTGTTACAGTTTACATAATCATTAGATTTAAAACGGTTTCTGATACCTGCGTAGCTGTGTTTCAAGAGTAGTTGCCAGGACTGTTGTATCTGACAAGTCTTTTACCAGACTTGTTCTCTCTACTTGTAACTGTAGTCTGAAAATGTACCAAATCGACATTTTAATATAAAATACTAGCTTAAACAATGTTTGGTCTTAGAATTGTATTAATGAATACAAGTTCATATGTCAAAGGTCAACTATACACTAGGTTGAAAGATCAATATGTAGCTCAACACTTAAAACAATAGACAACTTTCAAGTTCGATGAAAATCCGTCAAAAACTTTGGTTTTAGTGAACATCATTAGTGCGTTTAGGGGCATCGTCACTTCCGTTCCTTTGTTGAGCAATTGGT
Organism: Mytilus edulis; assembly: GCA_019925275.1. Lineage (NCBI taxonomy): Eukaryota > Metazoa > Mollusca > Bivalvia > Mytilida > Mytilidae > Mytilus > Mytilus edulis. The sequence continues at coordinate 36,324,711 of CM034361.1, read as the reverse complement.
GGGGAAAATTATTATGTTATAGTGCACGAATTATTCAGCAAATTAAATTCTTATAATTGATATTCTGCACTGCTGTCATAAGGGAATAGTGATTAGGTAGCTATTGAACAAATATTATTTCTTAGTTATACTGCACAATGACAATCACTAAGATGCTTGATGAATGCTAATAGTGCAGGGATACAGGCCATTCTCTCTATCTGGTAAATGACGTCATAAAGGCGCGCATAATTGACGAGTTTTTTTCCCATGACGGACAAACTTGAAAGTGGTCTATTCTCTATGACTTACAAAAAAAAAGTGATTGACTAAGTATCCTATCCAATAATGCTATCATGAACATGCATGAAATATTAGCCACTGGACTTTCAGCAATCAATAGATCCAATTATTATATACTTCAATGCTCCTAATCATGTGAAGATGTTTTTAAACACATTACTTTTCTTTACAAAACTTTCTTCATCTACATGACCTTCGTTCAAAAAATCAATTTTAACATAATACTCCTGACTTTTACCTTTTTGTTTATTTCTAAATACAATTAAATTCTTCAAACAAATAAACAATTATAGTCTTGAGTAAATACCTGTCAGCAATTTGTTTGTTAGATATTTCTGCAGCATGGTTTATATCCCACTCTAACTGTTGAATCTTCTTCTGGACACAGTTAATGTCATTGGTGCTACGTCCCTTCATATCAATACTCCTTAGTTCACGTAATAATTGTTCCTTCTCACTGATTAACATTAATCTGAAACAACATACAGTCAGATTAAACTTTGTACTTTATTTAGATGTTTCCTTAATAAATACATGTAAATCAATGCTCACAATGAGTGCTTTTACAACAAAAGTCATTTTTTATCAGTTTTGTGTTAAGTTCTCTCCTTTTATCAGTGTTGCATGAAGTATTCTCATTTTATCAGTGTTGCTTGAGGTATTCTCATTTTATCACTATTTTGAAGAGGTTCTTTTATTATGTTTGTGTAAAGTTTTCTCATTTTATCAGTTTTGTGTAAAGTTTTTTCATTCCCAGTTTTATTAAGTATTCTCATTTTATCACTTACTTGGATTCAAATATAGATTTCCTAATGCTTTATATTTTTACTCTCTCCTATTCTCTACCCCCCCCCCCCCCCCACATATCTAGTTTTACAATTTCTGTCTAGAGTCATTTCACCTTCTTACCAATGCCTCTTTATTAATTTTCAATCCCAAATAAGACTAAAAATCCTCTCTACCGTATATTTTTATTCCCCATAACATACCTATCCTTGTCCATTTCATTCTGTCCAGGGATCATCTGTTCTTCCACATTGGCCAGTTTATGTTTCAGATCAGACAGTTTGGTTTTAGCCTCATCATACTTCAGTCGCGTTCTAGCAATCTCAGCAATGTAAGTACCACTTCGCAGCCCAACCTGAAATATAAGTTGAACAGGATTTAAGTATATCAACAACACAATACAATAAACACACATATAACATGTAAAGAAACAGGGGCCTCAGTGGCCCAGTGGTATAAGAAGTCAATCTTCTGTATCACTAGCATATCAACAATGAGGCTGTTAGCTAAAATTCTACAAAGGGTAGATGCTCTTGACTTCAAATTTAGACTGTCAGTTTTCCTTCAGAAGGTTTGGTCCTTTCAAGGCAATCCAGCTACCTCAACCAATACAAATATACTGTCACAAAACAGTAGAATAGTGTTGAAAGTGGCATTAAACAACAATCAATCAATGTAAAGAATCATTTTGCAATTAAAAAATATTCTAGTTCAAAGACTGCAGGAGTTGACAAACAATTTAGCTAAAAGTTTAAACACACTTTATTCTGTAAACGATTAATAAAATTCTAACTCTGAACAATGTGGATACATTCTTTTTTATTTGTACATATTCTACGCAGAGGAGAATGCATATTTTGTGGCTTGTAGTTCATGCGCGCTATTGTATTTGTCAGTTGAATTTCAGAACTGATTTTTTGCTAGTATTATTACCTCTCCTCTGAGGTCAGTCTGTGAAGCGGTGTTAGACATATGTGGTATGGACAATGTAGATACATCTGGAGAAGATCCGCCATTCTTATGACCCAGAAATTCTTCTTTCAATTTGGCAAGTGACTGAAATCAAAATAAATATTCAACCATTAAATGTTTGTTAGTTTGAATTATTGCCAATTTCAATCTGTTTCAGTTTTGAAATTAATTAATACATTCATTTGAATTACATTTGTTAAATTTATACTTTAAAACAATTATCATTTGACATTTTGATAAATCGTAATAGACCTTTCAGAAGATATTGTACCTGCATAAGATTCTGTTTTTCATGTTCTCCCTCTGTAAGGGATGCCTGCATCTCTCTAATTTCGCCAACGATAGCTGCAGCTTGTGTGATATTGTAGTTGCCATTCTCTCCAGATAATTTCTGATCAACTCTGAAAATGTAACAAATCAACAGTTTTATACTATGTATGATTCATAATCAGAAACTCCACTTTCTGTTTTGAATTTTTCCTCGGAATTCAATACTTTTGTGAATTTACTTTCTTCCATCCATTTTAGTGAAACCTGATGCAATTCTCAGGTTAAAAGCTTTCAAACATTTTGAAATGTTTTTGGGGTACTTTTTTTGAACTTTTTACTATCATTCATTTCTCTTTCATGTATTTTTATTTTTGTTCAGCATGAAAACCTTTTGACGACCAAAAACCAAGGATGCAGGTTGTATTTTAATTTCCATCCACTATTCCTCTTTATTTTTACATCTAATTAACTTACTTGGACAGTGTTTCCAGTCCTTGTTCTTTATACGTCATCTCAGCTTTGATCTGGTCCAGCTCTCGTCGGAGTCTGGCAACACGTTTCTTAGCATGATGGACATCAGCTTTGAGAAGATCTGGGTCATATTTACTACCTACACTTGAGTTAGAAGCAACTGAAACATATAAAATCTCATTTAATACAGTTGTTCTAGAATATGTATTTTTTTAAATGCTGTGCAGATAAATTCTGTTCAACATATAATAGAATAAAACACTGATGACTTAATTATTGAATTTTTGTAGCAAATGAAACATTCAAATTATTGCATATTGTACCGTAACAAATCAATGACAAATAACAGCAAGGTTTATCTTACATTTACGTACTAGTGTCATTGATAAAGCAATAAATGGCCACAACTCCTGATTGACAAAAATGAAAATCAATTGATAATGACCTCAATTTTGTCCAATTTTGTTACAAGCATTTTAACATTTTTACGCATACTATCCTCAATAATTAACCTGATTTTCGATTTAAAAAAGTTTATATTAATATAAAAGTAACACTCAGAGAAAAAGACTTCGATTTTCCCTCTAGGAGCCAGCCTTCCACAAATGAAACATTTACATAAGCATATTTCCTTATTATAGCTTCCATTGAATAGTTTCAGCTAAACTTAGTGACCAAACTTGTATCTATGTGCCTGTCCCAAGTCAGGAGCCTGTAACTCAGTGGTTGTCATTTGTTGATGTGTTACTTATATGTTTTTCGTTCACTTTTTTGTACATAAATTAAGCTGTTAGTTTTCTCGTTTGAATTGTTTTACATTTGTCAATTTGAGGCCTTTTAAAGCTGACGATGCGGTATGGGCTTTGCTTATTGTTGAAAGCTGTATGGTGACCTTTGGTTGTTAATTTCTGTGTCATTTGGTCTCTCGTGGAAAGTTGGCTCATCGGCAATCATACCATGTCTTCCTTTTTTTAATATCTATCCATCTGACCAAAGGACAAGGTCACAAAGATGTAAACTGATTGCCAACTCGACTCTATCAATCAGACCAAAGGACAAGGTCAGAAGTATATGTAAACAACTACAGGTCACTGTACGGCCAGTATGTTTTTAAGCACACAGTACTGTTTTTGCCATTTAAACAACGTTAAATTCATGAATCTACTTGGTTTTACTTTCTCATCATTTCAATGATAATAAGAAGATCTCACATGGATTCTTTTAAATATTTCTCTAGTTGCAGGGTCATTTCAAGAAATCAAAAGCAAAATTTTTACTTTCGTACAACTTTAACATGTGATATACTTCGGAGCAATAATAAGGAAATAATTATGTATTGTTTACCACACCTGTATATACATTTAAAAAGACTGTTTACAAAACCAATGGGCTATTTTAAAACCAACAAAAACTATAACATATGAGATAGGGTTATCAAGTACATTTAATTCACTAAATTTGGACCACAACCCATTTTTTTGCAAAAAACATGCAATACTACAAAAAATAATGACATTAAATCTATCATACAGAAAACATAAATTATGACATGAAAACAAATATTTTTACATTTACAGCAGTTCTGGAATGACATTTTCTTACAGTAAAACCTGTGTCAACATTCCCCATATTTTCAGTGAACCTACATACATAAGATACGTTTCAGATATATGTATACCTAACAAATCAAATTTTACATGTAATGATGAAAACATAATAACTGACATAACCTGACACTAAGATATTTAAAATATAATTAGTAGGAGCTTTTCATGTCATAATATTGTCATAAGTTATTGCTGGGGTTTTCTGTGACATGTATGGAATTTAAAACACAAATCAAACTTAAGAATTCCTAGGTATTATAAGTAATCCTGAAGAGCTGTAATAAATAACTATTTAATTGTAAATAAATGTTAGAAATAAAGATTGTCCCTTTAAAAACATTTAGTTCAAATTTATAATACACTGCAATAAGAGGTCACTGATACAAGATGTCACAGTAAAGACATCTTTTGCAGTGTCTACACTGATAGAAGTATGACTCTTAAATAATTCACTTGTTTTGCCAAGATACTGATAATCTCAAACTAGCTATAGCTACTACAGACAACCCTGACTCTTATCGGATTACAATAAAGTCACTTGAATATTGACAGCTTTTAGTCCTAGAAGAGTTATTATCTTATAGACTTATTACTTTCCTAGATGGTAAATTATGTAATCCACTCTCCAACTAGACTTAGATGATGCCCATCTTGTAAGAAAATCTGCAAACCTCAGTACTAGTTCCAGGTTACTACTTATTTAAAAACCAATTATATAATAAACTTAAGACTAGTCTTAGACAATTTTCATTTTCAATTCCAGTTAAACATAAAAAGAAGATGTGGTATGATTGCCAATGAGACAACTCTTCACAAGAGATCAAATGACAGAAACTAAACAACTAAACCTCACTGTCCCAGATGACTTCTAACATTATAAAATCCTGACTAGTCCTAGATGATAAGAGGTCTTTTCCTTGATGACTTATTTAATTAACTTACGACTAGTCCTGGATGATTTCCATCCTGTTAGAGTATCTGTCAGGTGTTGATATTCATCCTGAGCTAGTATTAGCCTCTCTTCTTTCACAGAGTAAATTTCTTTTTTGGCCTGAAAAATATTATTTCTTGAAAGTTATTACATTGTAGACAAGTTCTGATTACTATTTGTAGACAGCTTTTTTTTAACGGTATCATTGTGCACAAATATTAAATAATTTTTTCTCTTCTTTCAAACATATTTTGATAATTATTTTGATTTTAATGATAAACATACAAATTTTAAAACCATAGTCTCCTTTTTATATTCTAACGTTTTTTTAAAGAAAGGATGGACAAAGTTGATCTACATTTGTATTATCTTTTTAAAATCCCATCTAGAGATTAGTTGACCACAAATATTTTATAGAAATAGAAATATGACATTATGATATCACAAGAATTTCGTAACAAGGTGCATTGTACTATGTACAGCCTTTAACCTATGAAGAATTATGGCACCTTCAAACATCAAGAACAGGTCCAAGTACAATCGAAATAATTCTAACAAAAAGTATCATCACGAAAATCACTGTTGCAAAAAAACTAAACAATTCATTTCAATAAATATCCTCTAAATAGATATCTTTGTGGTTTTTTTTAAGGAATGCAAGATATGTTGTTAAGTATGAAATGATAATAATGTATTCTTTGATAAGTACTTAATTAAATCATACTGTAAAATTTAAAGGATAGAGTTACTTGTGGTAGAAAGCTATTTATATTTTAACAAGGATAATATTTTAATTAAAGTACGAAGTTTTAAATCTCAGACTTACTCTTAAGTGTAGTGAGAATGTGAAAAATGTAATAATTACTGATATACTGTTGTTTTAATAATTCACCAAACATTAAAAGCCAATTGATAGAATATTCAAGGGAACACAGAACAAAGGGATATCATTTGATAAAAAAAAACTATGTTGAAGGAAAAAGCAATCTTAAAACCAAGCACAACTCCTTAAAATCCTCAATTTTAATATATTCGACGGTGTGCCCCTTTTTAAGTTTACAAATTTGGTAGTAAAGTGACCACTGTGGCTGAAACAGTGTGTCACTTACTAGCAATAGCATGTATATATCAAAGTGACAATGACTATAAACTGACATGTGATATCATACAGAAAGTGACAGTATGCATCAACACAGAATACTCTATTAGTAATAAAAACCTTATTTTTTCCAATGTACGATTTGATTAACTCCTGTGATATACATTTACAAACTTATAAGAATCCTTTTCATGTAATGACTCAACTAAACTATATCTTCCAAATCAACCTTAAATGCCCAAACCCTAATAATTCACTTCCTCCCAGTAATTGGTCTCTCATGAATCCCTAACATGCTAAAAAGTCTTCAAGAATATTGGATTTAAGTTGGTGCCCTGTAGAAGAGGTGAGCAATAAGCATACAGCTCATTTTTTTTTAGATTAGTAGATGCTGGGTTAATTTTGAATGAATGAATGAGAATTTTCATTGGGTATGCATTCACCTCCAGTTACAGGATTTTCTCGCTGTGTTTAAAACCCATTGGTGGCTGTTGCTTTTTATTCTTTAGTCAGTTTGTTGTCTCTTTGACACATTCCCCATTTCCATTCAGGTGAGTGAATTATATGGGTTATAAATGCAGCAGCTATATTAAGTACTTTGGAAAGTGGCATTCACATTTAGAAAATTCTAAATTCAACTTTTACCTGCATGTTATAATTGTTAGCTTTCTATCAGTGTAACCCCCAGTGTAACTTATGATATAACTCCTGGCTATGTGCCTATACTTCTGTGTGACATAACTCCTGGCTCAGAGCCTATACTCCTATATATACCTGAAGATCATCTTGTGCAGTAGTAAGGTATTCCTTCAGCATATGTTCTTGTTGACTTCTCCATTCTTGTCTGGGATCTTCTAACTGGTTCACTTCTGAAAATTCATCATTTGTCACCAAATTTATCTAAGAGTTCTAGACCATTAGACAATTGGCAATGTAAGTAATAAGCAGGATTAAGACTTTTTGATTGATTTTATATTCAATTAAAGTACTTCAGGTCTACATAATAATGGCGCGCAAACCGGCCTTACAAACAAAGTAAGCCTTAAACTTCCAGTATACGAGAATTTATAATGCATATGTGATTTACATGATTAATCTTAGTCATAAGATATTTTGTGAAACACAGGCCAAGAGTATCTATTAAAACTATTTTAATTTACCTTTGAAACAACCTTAAATATTTATCATAATTATAACATATATGAAGCCTTTTAATTTTCTTGTTAAGAAGCTTTTTATTGGGGTAAACATTTTCTTTCCAAATACTTCCACATGAAATATAAGATAAGTTTGATGAGGTAGATACAATTCTTCAAATTGTCGATAAATACATGACAATGACCTGCCAAATATATCATTGTTTGACACCCACCTACACAAACTTGTCAATATCAAGCACATGTTGTACTGTACATCTTAAGTTGTTACAATCAATTAATATGAATCTTAAATACTAAAACATATATAGATTAATGTTACCACAAACCTAACAAAAATAGGCACATTTAATATCTGGACAAATATTAAATAAGAAAAAAAATAATAATTTCTTGTTTCAAAAACTTAAAGGAGAAAAGGGATTGAGATTTTTTCCAAAACACACCTACAATTTATTTGCTAATTCTTTTATGGTATCGACAAGGTACTCTTAAATTGTTTACACAGGCTTCTTATTTGTGCAAGGTTAGGTTAAGTCAGGTTTCACTGTATAACATATATTGAAATATGTCCCATTTTTCCATGTCTTAGCTGACATAAATTTATTTTGCACAACTCAAAACATAACGAAGTCGTTGAACTGTGTATTTATAAAAAAAAATGTGCAATCACTATTTCAGCTTTCAATTACTTCAAGGGTCCCTGGTCACATTGATTCATAAAAATAATTAATATTCTCTACTATTATAATTAACCTTTCACCTCAAATTCAAAATAATATCTGAAACACACCCTAACCCTGAACTGAACAATTTTAGATACATGTAATAAAGAGAACCCCTATAATTAGGATCATTGATAGATGAATTATCATGGTTTTCTTTAGTAAATGTCTAGAACATTGAACCAATCCTTAACTTTCCCTGGCAACAATTTAACTTCTGTAACATCCAAATTCTTCATTCATTCATAGGAATGTTTATACTTGTCAAGGACAAAGAGAAAGGAATGTATACATCATGAGTTGTATATAAACAGCCAATAAAAATAATCTGTAGTGCAGCACACACAGAGAAAATATGCCATAACTCTGTAGCCCTTCACAGTCAACACTGAACTATCAACTCAATAAAACTACAATTAAATGGTTTTATTGAATATAGCTACTGTTAATCATTTTCATCAATTAAACCTTCAATAGAGACACAAATATCGGTCAACAGACTTTTAAATATTTGAAGGAAAGTACAATTTTGTTTATTTTAGAAAGTTCTAAAGTACAATTTTTTTTATGGATTTATTATAATATTTATGATATTGTATTGTCTATTAAAACAATATTTAGTGGTGGTTTTATTTCAATCACTGAATAGATTAATCCTCAAAATAAATGAAAATTCATATTGAACTTTACCATGTTATAAATTAAAGCATGATTAAAATTAAAATGATACTGTCTTAATTCCTTTGAACATAGGCGGATCCAGGGGGGGGGGGGCCTGGGCCCCCCCTTTGTGGGAAAAATTTGGTTGATTATATAGGGAATCACTGATGCATGATTGGAGTGGGCCCCCCCTTAGGAAAAGTTCTGGATCTGCCACTGTTGAATTAACTTAAAGGACACTACCAAATTTCAAAATAGAGGTCATGTTTGTCAAGAGCTAATGCCTGAAATTGCCACAGTTAAAAATGTAAGATTGTTTCAACATGAGATCATCTTCATGTTTATGTGCTCTGCAAATATTTTTTGCTTTCATATATGTGTTTGTTTTAATGCATAATTTATGCATATTTACAGAAGATGTATCCAACAGGAGCCTTACTATAAACCAAGGGCAAATAAAATTACGCCTGGAAGCATAGGCCCTTTAGATTATGCATGGCTCCTCAAAATATGACTCTTTTTTTATTCAACTGTTGACACAGTGATATGCCTTGCCCAGATGCAATTCTGAATCTGATAGTATAATGCTTATTTATAATATTGATTATAAAATCGCATCACTCTTTTAAAAAAGTTTTTGTTTTGTACAACACTGGTAGCCACTTTCATGGCTTTGAATTGACTTTATGTTGCATTCAGAATTTTCATTGAGACTGTGGTTCTCCAGAAAAGAGATTAAAATGTGACAAATCTGCAATAAAAGTCTTTTTAATGAATAAATTAAATAATACACATCCATTATATTGCAAATTCATAAAAAAAAATTACACAACCATCTGATCATTATATTGCAAATTCATGAAATTTTTTTTATAATCTTCTCTTTATACATGATATATGTCAATGATGTTTATCAGATCCTGGCTGTGTCCAAGCATTACTTACAAGAATCTGAAAATTCTACGTTTTTGGGGTACCCTTTGTTTTAAAGACCTTTCAGGATCCTCTGGGTTTTTTTCCTAGAAATATGCACCTTCAAAAATTTGAAATCTAAAACTTCATTGGCTAATGTAATCATTACCAGAATAGAAAGACAAACAGTGTTTTCAGATCCTTGTAAGCAAGGCTTAGAACACAGGAACCATATTTTAACAAGATCGGCTCTATACAGGCATGTTTCATATAATTAGCAACAATTAGTATCTTGCCTATATAGCTACCTATTAGTTTTAGAGGAACATCGTCTAACCAACTTACGATTTATATGATCAATGAATATACTCCTATTTCTGGATCATGGCACCCCTCCCAACCATAAGGCAGCTCATCACCAATACAATCAGCAAATGTCTGTGGCTTTATGAATCTATAAAGAAAATAATTAATTTTAATGTTCCTGCACAATTTTTATAATGTCTTATAATATTGGATGTTTTTTAATATTGAAACATCTATCAATAGACATGATGGTTTTAAAGTTATAAAACTGTCTTTGTTTAAGCTTAAGTAAACTGTTGATTGACATTATGTAGGTTTCTCAGTAACAATTTCATTGAAAACAACCAAATACTTGAAACCTGTAGCAGGCACTTTCATTTTCTATGCTCAGTGGATTGTGAAAATGGGGTCAAAACTCTTATATTGGCATTAAAATTAAAAAGATCATATCACAGGGAACATGTTTCAAGTTGATTAGACTTCAAATTCATCAAAAATTACCTCAATACCAAAAACCCTAACCTGAAGAGGATAGACGAGCGGACGAACAGACAGACAAAAAGCATAATGTCCCTAGGTGGGACATAAAAATATTCCACAAAATATAGAGTAGATACACAAAATGTAGCACATTAAGACCTTCATTATTTTCAAATTAGAATTTTCCCATGATCAGCACTTTTTTTATTGAAACAGTCATGACGGTCTAGACATCAATACAATTGCAAGATTTTATTTCCAAAAACATTGACAGACCTTTTATACATGTAAGTTGAATTGAATTAGTTTGAGATCATTTTTTTCTTTCCGTAATCCTTTGCTTATAATTCAACTTTGACAGTAATTCCTAATTACTATACATGCTATATATACATGATAAACACCATCCTTCAAAATTTATCATAACCATCCTTTCAGTCAAAATTCTAAAGAAAACACTTCAGTTGTACATGTACCAATTTAATACCACATGTGGTGTGTTAAATGTGTATGCATCTAACTTTTATTCATAAATATTAATAAAATGAAAAACGCTGACATTTTATTATGCACAGGACAGTATGAAAAAATCTAATCCATTTAAACGGTGTGTAATTAATATTTTCATATATAACATTTTTTCGTTTGTACATGTAGTGTAAGTGACCTTAGTTCTTTAATATCTTACTTATTTTTAATTTAATTAAAGGTATGTGAAAGTGGACAAAGGATAAGAAGAATGTACGGTTAATGTTACTGACCAAGTTTACAATGACCATTTACTGTTTATTTACCTGTAGACAACATGCCTTACATTCCACGTTTATACCCAAAGGCTATTTATAATACAGTTATGAATGAAATAAACACAACATAAGTATAGGGTTATATCAAACTATGTTGGTATTAAAAGGGACATGTATTTAATCACAGGATATTTCTATAATCAGATTGCAACAATTTTAATGTTACATTTAACATGTTTAATTACAAAATGAACATGTGTATTGAAATTCAATCAATACTAAAGAAAATGAATTTTATTAAAACATGATGGTGACTACAAGAATTTATGAAGCAGAGATAGACATCAAGAGATGAAAAAAGCAATTCCAGCCTTAAATTACGATACAATGTACACTGTGGTAACAAATACAATTTTTTGCATGTAGTTTTAATGGCTTTGGGTTTGAACTGCGGTCATTGTACTAGGTTAAGACCCATATATATTGATAACCTTCAGTATTAGCCTACAAAATCAGTACAATAACTTGTCTGCCAAAGATCTAGACATGAAGATACATTTAAACAAAATTGTTACATCATACAAAATTCTGCAAACAAGTAAATTGCAAAACAGATTCTGCAAAGTTTAAATAGAGATTTTTAGTTTTGTTGCTTTAAACCTTTCAAAAAAGTCTCCTTCCTCCTGGAACTTACTTCTTTTTTCTATACGGAATGTTGGCTTAATGTCCAGTTGCAAATATTTTATGCATACTCACGACAAGAAAAAATAACAATATATATATAATAGGTAGGTACTGTGATGGTGGCCTTATGAGATGAAGGTCTGGGAATAAGACTGCCATGTACACTTACACTGGAAAATGGGGGTATCTTGGCTATGGACATAAGTTTAGCTTTAATTGATGACAAACCACCTACTGAACCCTCAATATAGCCTTGATGAATATCTTATTCTAATTTAATGTAATTGTGAAAACTAGAGCATGAGATTCCTTCTATTCAATTGTATTAAAGAGACATTCATGTCCAACTAAGGACCCTCACATTGTGTATGTTTAGTTATATATAGCACAGTTTTAATATCTTAACAAAAGGAGTACTTTCTTAGTGCAGCTAATGGAGAGCTTTTACTTATATACTAGATTAAGGGAAACACCACATTTCCCAAACCATAAAGTCTTTACATAAACCATTATGACAACTTGTAATTTCAATTTTCAAACAGCAGCTACATATATATGTATATATATATTATGTAATCTTTAAATTTCTTTTAATCAATGTGTCTTTTCGAGTTGCAGTTCCAAATGGCACTACAGAGCATGAGATTCCTTCCAAAAATAGCAGAGAATAGAACCAATGACATCTGGGGTAGATTAAAGGGGCTAATAATTACATTAATATGTACATGTGCAAAAATTCAATACCTACATGTCTTTTACAGTTACAGTAGTTATTCTGGAGGGAATGTTCTTCTATTTTATATATTCAACTTGTGTACAAAAATATACATTTGTACAGATTCACAATCGACCATAACCTTTGATCTCTAACCATCAGTCCTTGAAATTGATTTGGTCAATGGTTACAATTTACATTTGTACATCCCATTAAAAGTTAACCATATACATTATGCATACAAAGTTATATGAACTTCAATTAAGCAAAAGGAATGGATAACTGCATGGTCACAGTTTGGACATTTGACCATGAAATATCAATATGAGTCAAGGTGTTAAATAATGTCAAAATGTTTGGTCTGTAGTGTTTTCAAAAGGAGTTGATCACCCAGATAAAATGACAACCACACACTGCAGACCCACAATTCCAATGTTATAATCATATATTTTCATCTGCATCTCACCTAAGAAAGGATTATAAAAAATGTGACAAAAACCTCCTTTTGAAATCCTCTAACATTTGTATTTTGCTTATTTTGTCAACCATGAGGGTTTAAAATTCAAGTCTTTAGGAGATTCTCAGATCTAGAGGACCATGAGTCTACAAGCGATCAGGTTATGTTAGCTAAAAGTTCTCCTGAGTTCAAATACATCTTTTTATTTCCACTTCGATTGTCAAATGCATACATCTACAATGTATGGTGGCCTGCATATGAATTTATGTACATTATGTATAATCCACTACATTCTTTAATTAATGGAATGGTTATACCCGACATTGGTGTGTATGTACATGTATGAGGGTAGGAATGCCCTTTACTGGCAAATTGGTTAAATTTCACTGTGATTCTTCAACGATCTTATCATGTTTCATTAGAGGTCTCAAATAATTATCGTTAATGTTATATTTGAAAAAAAATTAACCTGAATCGTCAAAATCAGTCGATATATTTTTTATCGTCATAAAGAAAGTTCACATTTTTTCGTCATGCACCAAAAATTACCTTAACATCATGATCATTTGACAAGAATTTATACTGTTATTCATCATAAAGGTACCCCCTTAATGGCCCTCATGTATACATTTGACACAGAAAAATGAATAATTGTAAGATCTGACAAGTAGTTCATTCCTGGAAGTATAACATACTAACTGGATATACTGGCATCATTAAGGTGTGATAACTGGGCAATAATTCACCAACCTAAAATGCAGAAGTGACCTAAGAAAATATTTTTAATATTCTAGTTTCTACAGAGTTACTTCCCCTGAAAACATGAACTATCGAAACACATGCCAACAAACTACAGAAGTACAGCTGTTCTCGTCGTATTATGCATGTCACCGTACACTTTCTACGGATAAAATCTAGTATGCTAGCTATCGTTTGGTCGTTTTGCAGTCTAGGAAGTGTTCATAATAAATAAAAACTTCGAAAACTTAAACTGCTTACCTGTCTCGCGGGTCAATCCAGCTAGTTTGATGTGTATTATGGTCTATAAAGAAAACTTTGCCGTCAAAATCACGGCATTCTTCCCAACCTTCTGGAAGAGGGATCTCTCCCCCACTCCGTCTCTTGGGCATATTTCATTGACAAAACATAAATAAATCCCTATCATCACAAGTCCTCCATGTTTCTCTCCCATATCTCATTAGCATATCTGACGTCACAAACAAATAATTTCAATGACAATTCAACCAATGAGGAACAATCTTTTTATGAAAGGAATGTGTTACAATTTGATAACACAATGTGAATCAATTACATTATTAAAGACGTGAATTAAGTATTTAAAGGTGAATATGATATTTTTTTTAACACAAATTTCCATTTTTAATCACAGTGAGTCTACTGACTGCATGTCATATTTAGACATATTTCCTGAAAAGTGCTAATTTGTAAAATTCTTCCCATTTAAAATTCCTACCATTGAAAAATAATAACAACAGTTTTTTATCATCAATTTAATAAGGTACGTAGTTATCACTAAAAGTATACGTGCGAGATTGTATTTCAAATGCATTGGCCTCAATTAAATTTCACCATAGGTATATGTACACTCAAAATTGAAAAGATCAAAGCGAACCACAAAAAAATTAGCTTGACTTAAATAAGAGAAAATCATACACTTAGAGCGGCACGATTGTTTAATTTAATTACTTATCATCATCATTTATTGATAATTTACATCAATTAATCGTTTATTTATAAAACAGAGCTGCCTAATGCACTTTTTTTTTTAAATACCGAGATATTTTTCAAAGCCTCTCAATTCATTAATGCTTGTCATTTCGCTGTTAATAGGGACTCCGGCCTGTAGTATGTCCAAGCTGAGACAACTATTATAATCTCAGGTCCTAAGTGAACAGAAATTTGGATGATTTTATGGTGAAAACAAACGAATGTCTAACAAAAGGGGGATACACCCTCTACTCCCCAGAATTCGAAACTGATCTTGGTCAATTTACCAATAAATAAAGTCCTAAAAGGCTCATAAATATTTGTTCCTTATATTACTTGCAAATGCATTCGACACCGAAACAAACCCAGGCCCTCGTTCACCTAGGTGGCCTTGCGGAAGTTGTAGTAAGGCAGTGACATGGCCTTGAAACATCATGCTGTCTGCTGCGACTCATGTGAAACTTGGTACCACATCAATTGCCAAGGAATACCAAACCATATATACAACATAATGAATAATAGTAATATAAGTTGGCACTGTATACAATATGGTATGCCAAATTTTAGCTCAAGCTTCTTTAACTTTACAACCTTAGAAACATCAAATATATATGACAGCTTAAATTCACCAAGCAGTCTTAGAGATGTAGGAAGTCCAGGTGCACCAACAGCTGCATCATCTCCAATTCCACACAAACTTCCCTGTCATGAAAAAGCTTATACAACAACAAAAAAGAGCAAAATGCCATTAAAAATTCTAAACATGAATTTTCAATCAATTAAAAACAAAAAACCGGACCTACTAGAAATCATTGATACTGTCAAACCAGATATCATACTAGGTACCGAAACATGGTTAGAACCAAACACCTCTTCTTACGAGTACTTTCCATCAGATTTATATAATGTGTATCGCAATGACAGGGCACAAAGTACCAACAACCAAAGCTATGAGGGTGTACTTATAGCAATTACAAAATAATTCATAAGTTCAGAGGTAAAAGAACTAGAAACTGAATGTGAAGTAGTCTGGGCAGAAATCAATATCGCTGGCTCAAAAAACATCTTAATATCATCCTACTACAGACCACCATCTGACACAGGATTGTCTCTAGAGCAACTCCACCAATCTCTAAATCGTATCAATAGTCAATCAAATGCAACCATCATTGGGGGGGTGATTTTAACTTGGGACATATTGATTGGTCAACATCAAGCACAATACCAGACAAACCTGACATACAACTTCACCAAAATCTCTAAGGTATAATGAATGACACAAAACTACATCAAGTTGGCAATACACCAACAAGAAATGACCGTATACTAGATCTTATAATGATTAACAACCCAACATACATCAACAAAGTAATCACACTACCACCAATAGGTTCAAGCGACCATGATATTGTTTATGCCGAAGCAGACACCTGGCTTAAGAAAATAAGAGAAACCCCACAAAAAGTATACAAGTATAACAAAGCCAACTGGGACGAAATTAAACTTGACATATGTATCATCTACAAAACAATCATTGACAACTATGATTCTCTTAACGCCAATGAGCTATGGGAACTATTTAAAACCAAACTCATCAGCTCTGTCGAAAAACATGTTCCATCAAAGATCCTACGAAACAAACAACGATTACCGTGGATATCTGATAAATTAACAAGAAAAACAAACTTTTCAAAAGGCGAAAAAACAGCGAATACACTGAGAAATATAAAAAGATGAAAGCTCAGGTACAAAGAGAACAAAGGAAGGCCTACTGGGAATATATTGAAAAACTCATATGTGATCTTCCCATCAATGAACCAGACATTCAAATACAAAATCAGAGCAAACTTAAAAAAAAAACTTTTTCAATACATCAAGTCAATAAGAACTGACAAATCTGGTATCTCTGCACTAAAGAAAGACGGCATCATCATTACAGACGCTACAGAGAAAGCAAATCTTCTAAACGAACAGTTTCAATCTGTATTTACCCCAGTAACAAATGACCTAATACCAAACAAAGGCGCCAGTCCACACCCTAAAATCAGTGAATTACACATAACATCAAACGGGATCGAAAAGCTCTTAAATAAGATCAACCCACATAAAACCACCGGCCCAGATAACATCAGTGGACGCTTACTGAAAGAAATGCAGACAGAAATTGCACCAATTCTATACTTAATTTTTAACAAATCCTACAAAACTGGTATTACACCTAACGACTGGAAACACGCTAGAGTCGCACCAGCATATAAAAAGGGGGATAAGCATAAACCGGTCAATTATAGACCTATCTCATTAACTTGTATTTGCTGCAAGTTAATGGAACACATAGTAACATCACATATTATAAAACATCTCATATCAAATAACATCTTGTACGACCTTCAACATGGCTTTCGGCGCTCTCGATCTTGCGAGACACAACTTCTCTCCTTCATCCAAGAACTTCAATCCACAAACAACTCAAATACTCAAACAGACCTTGTAATAATGGACTTTTCGAAAGCCTTTGATAAAGTACCGCATCGTCACTTACTCTACAAATTACAATATTTTGGTATTAATGGAAACACTTTAAACTGGATCTCTGCATTTCTCTCCGATCGAACTCAGACAGTTGTTCTGGATGGAAGATCATCAAGCACAGTCCCAGTCACCTCTGGGGTTCCACAAGGTACTGTCTTAGGTCCAGTCTTATTCTTAGCGTATATCAACGACCTTCCAGACTACCTTACACATAGCAAACTAAGATTATTTGCTGATGACAGTATCATATACATGCCAGTTAAATCCCAGAGTGACTGCCTAAAATTGCAAGCTGACCTTGACGCAGCTGCAAAATGGGAAGAGGACTGGCTAATGGCCTTCCACCCAGACAAGTGTAATGTTCTCTCTGTCACAACTAAACGTCAACCTCTACAACATAATTACACTCTTCACAATCACACTTTAGAAACTGTTACATCTGCTAAATACTTAGGCATCACATTACAATCAAACCTTAAATGGGACAAACACATAGATGACAATATCCCGAAAGCCAACAAAACTCTCGGCTTCCTTCGAAGAAACCTGAAAACATCAAATCAAAACATCAAGAGCCAGGCATACCAAACACTTGTCCGTCCCAAACTCGAATACTCTTGCTCAGTTTGGGACCCCCACACTTCAGAATCTATCTCGAAGATAGAGATGGTCCAAAGGAGAGCTTCTCGGTATGCCTGCAACAGGTATCATAATACTAGCAGTGTATCAAACATGCTGAACACACTAGACTGGCCCATTTTAACACAACACAGACTGCGTGCACGCCTGGTTATGATGTACAATATCACACATCCTCTTGTTGCTATACCATCTAGCACAATTCTCATCCCATCAGACTCAAGAACCAGAAAACATCATTTTCACACCTTCAGACACATTTATACATCAAAAGACTCGTTCAGATTTTCATTTTTCCCATATACAATAACTCAATGGAATCTTTTACCAACCGCAGTAGTAAATACACAGACAGTCGACTCTTTCAGAGATCAGCTTACATATGCTGTTCTCTCCACTATCATTTAAAAAATCTTCATCTCCTGTACACAGTTTTAATCACTACATCTGTTCTCTGCACTGTTTTGTATATAACTAAAATATTAACTAGTTTTTTAATAAATAGGCCACGCATGCACCAGTTATTAATCATCTTTATTCAGATGGAAAACTGGAAAACTTAAAGAAGAAGAAGAAGAAGAAGAAGAAGAAGAAGAAGAAGAAGTAGAAGAATTGAATAAGTGAAACAAGAAAAACAAAAATAAACATCTACCAGAGTAATACGCTTTTTATATCATGTGGTATATGGTGCAGAATGCTGGAGAATAACTACAAAAGACAACCAGCGAGCTCAGACTCTCTGAAAATCACACCAATTGTATTAGGAAAAATTGTAAGTTATATTGGCCAGCAAAGATTGGACAAAAAGAACTGATGACCACCAAAACAAATAAAAGGAGATTAGATGGCTAGGGCACACTTTAAGAAAAGACAAGAATAACATCACCAAAAACATCAGAAGGTAGACGAACAAGAGAAAGACCAAAACGACAATTGACATTGAAATTAAAAGCATAGGAAAGACCTTACTGAGTTCCGAATCGAAAGGATTGCAATGGAGAGAACTGGTATATATCATCCTTATATTCCAACCGACACGAAGAGGATTAGTTATAGTTATTTAAAAGGAAAAATAAACATAAAATCCAGTCATTCGAACACTTACACATTAAAAATTTTAGATAGCGGCCGAGTGTGTAAAATATAGGATTAAGATTCTAACTATAAGTAGAGGAAACACACAAAACTACAACCAATATTTCTATTCAAAAAAAAAGTAGACTTTACCATCTAGAAGAGGAGGTGGTCAGTGCCAAAGTTCAAGTCGACTAAGCGCATTCATGCACCAACGTTGTAAAATTACCTAATTGGTTTCTTCAACAGTGAGATTTATAACTTTTAAGAGGGACAGAGGATACCAAGGGGTCGATAGTATATCAGAAGAAACACGAAGAAAAGACCAACAAAATACAACACAGAAAACCGAGGACTGATCAAACGAACCATAATAAAAGCCGTGATTGATTTCAGATGTCGCAGAAAGAAAATCAAATACTAGCTGCTCTCCATTATGGCACCCGTCTTATTCAGTGATGTTTCAATCGAAGAAAACAGGACGTAATTGTGGTTAAGACAATTGGAACATATACGCGGTCATCTGTGATACAGACATTCATTAATAGGCAAACATATCATGATGATATCCGTAGATATTTTGAAGGGACCACTCCAATTTCACCATAAGATCCCTTTGCCTTTGGTCAACTGCTTCTTTGTAAGCAACAGCCTTTTGTGGCTACGACAATTGGAACACAGCTGTGGTCATCTGCATGTGATACAGAAATTATTTAATAGGCAAACATATTATGATGATATCCGTAGATATTTTGAAGGGATGACACCAACTTTACCATCAGGAACCCTTGTGTCAAGTTCTTCTTTGCATGCAGCAGCCCTTTATCAAGGAGATCATAAAAAGAAACACAACATATGGAATATCTTATGAATTGGCTGCCTGATATATGCTTTACATGCAGGCGATGCTGGAATGTTGCCACTATAAATAGAAATGAAAAGTTCACCACTTTAATCATCTCTTTTGTCGTAAAGTTTAGTTCTCAACCCTCAATGCCAATTTCTTAGACATTTCTTACCGGTATCCAAGGTAGCCCAGGAGGTTAAGCGTAGGGTTAATCACCCTGCCTTGGAAAAAAATCTTGATTACAGAAACGACTACAATAGCCACTACTCTTTCTCGTCACAGACTGGAGAAAGAACATGCTTTAACCAAAAACAGCAGATGAAGCGAAGGCCGATGGAGCTACAAGCAAACTAACTACCACAATAGGCACATGGAATGTAAGAACATTTTACCAAAGTGATAAATGTGCACAAGTAACAACAGAGATGGATAGATACAAGATTGAAATTATAGGACTGAGCGAAGTAAGATGGAACACATTAGGTGTGACAAATTTGAATACATCCCACACAATCATATATTCTGGAATCACCAAACAAAATGACCCACATGAAAAGGGAGTTGGATTTCTTATAACAAAAAGATCTAAGACAGCCTTGCCGGAGTGGAATCCCATCTCACCAAGAATTATCACAGCACGCTTCAACTCACTTTTCCAAAAAAAAACACCTTGATACAAATATACGCCCCTACCAATAGTGCAGAAGACTGTAAAAAGGAAGACTTCTACCATTCATTACAAACAACCATAGAAAAAGTGCCAAACAGAGACCTGTTGGTACTCATGTGTGACCTAAATACCAAGGTTGGATCAGAAAGAAAGGGATGGGAGTGAGAGAAACTGGTTCTAATGGGATAAGAAAAATGAATGAAAACGGCGAACTATTTGCAGACTTCTGTGCTACCAACAACCTTGTCATAGGAGGAACACTCTTCAAACACAAGAATTACCATAAGGTAACCTGGGTTAACCCAGAAGGAAATGCAGAAAACCAAATAGACCACATGACCATTTTCTAGAGATGGAGGTCTTCACTGCAAGATGTAAGGGCAAAAAGAGGAGCAGATGCAGCATCAGACCATCATCTAGTTATAGGGTAAATAAAGATTAAACTTTTAGCCCAAAAAAGAACAGTTGTCAAAAGAAGAAAGTTTAACGTTGGTAAGCTTTAAATACCAAACATAAGAGAAGAATTCCAAATATCTCTTTAAAACCGATTTTCAGCTATAAGTGACCTGCATATAGAGAACAACAATATTAATGACACATGGGAGCAGGCAAAAAATGTAATCATAGAAACATGCGAGGAAACATTAAGATACATGCAGTATAAACCCAAAAAATGGATGTCAGATGATACATGGGTTAATTAAGGTTGAAGAAAGGAGAAAAAAAAAAAAAAAGGTAAATGTCACCACAAGACAACAGAAAAGACAAACACAAGATCTTTATAGAGAGAAAGACAAAGAAGTAAAGAAGAGCTGTAAACATGACAAAAGAAACTATGTTGAACAACTAGCGCAAGAAGCAGAAAATGCCTGTAACAAAGGAGACATAAAATGTCTCTACAACACAACTCGACAACTTAATGGTAGAAGATCCAACTCAAATGCTACAGTTAAAGATAAAAGGCAATGTGATTACAAAAATTGAAGAACAATTAAAACGATGGAAAGGACATTTTGAAGAAGTGCTAAACAGACCCCCTGCAACAAACCCACCTAACATCGAAGGGAGACAGGTCCTAAATATCAAGACAGGAAATATAACCAAAATAGAAGTAAATGCTGCAATAAAACAACTGAAAAATGGAAAAGCAGGAGGGATCGACAATATACCCCCTGAAGCTATAAAGGCAATGGATAACATCTGTATTGATAAACTTCACCAACTACTTAACAAAATTGAGAATGGCGAACAGATACCTGAAGACTGGCGTAAAGGAATCCTAACTAAACTACAAAAGAAAGGCGACAAATCTGTAGCAACTGGAGAGGCATTATTTTGCTGTTCATTCCTAGCAAAGTCCTATGTCACATCATCCCACAAAAATTAAAAAAAGAAGTTGATAAATTGCTGAGAGACGACAGGTCGGTTTCAGACAAAAAAGATAATGCGTTGACCAAATTGCCACATTAAGAATCATCATTGAGCAAACCATTGAATGGCAGACATCCCTATACTTCACATTTGTGGATTTTGAGAGGGCCTTTGATAGTATAAACCATGAAGTACTGTGAAACACCCTCAGGCATTATGGAATACCTGTCAAAATCATATCCGTCATCCAACAGCTTTATGACGGGTTTACTTGTCAAGTGAGACATGCAGAAACCCTGACCGGCGTTTTGCATTTGCGCCGATCTGCATTTCATTTACGCCGATTTTTTATTTTATTTGCGCCAATTTTTCTTTAAACAACGTTTATAACCAAATTTTACCAATATACCTTCAAGTGTATACTCACCTGTGTTAAACTGTAAATGCAATTAGGAGCAAATTTTAAATCGGCGCAAATGTAAGAATGACAATTTTAAAAATCGGCGCAAATATCATACGCCAAAATCAGGATCTTCAACTCCAATGTAAAATCTATACTTCTTGTTGAAGGCCGTATGGTGACCTATAGTTGTTAATGTCTGTGTCATTTTGATCCTTTGTGGATAGTTGTCTCATTGGCAATCATACCACATATTCTCTATGGGTCAGAAACTTGGAGACTAACCGCTGCGTCTACCAAAACATTACAAGTTTTCATGAACAGGTGTCTTAGAAACATCATAGGAATTAAGTGGCCTAACACCATTAGCAACAAAGATCTATCAAAAAGGACTTAACAGGAACCAAGAACACCACGGAGATGGAAATGGCTTGGACACACGTTACGTAAAAACAACACTAATGTAACTAGACAGGCACTAGATTGGAATCCGCAGGGCCATCATGAAAGAGGGCGACCAAAATCCAACTGGCGCAGAGATCTTACATCTGATCTACAGAAAATTGGGAAAACATGGGGAGAAGCAAAGATGGAAAGCTACTGTTGTCGTCCTAAGTCCCCCATGGGACGAAGTGGATTAAGTCAAGTAAGTCAAGGATAGGTAAGTAAGGCAAATCATATACACTCATCATAGATACTAGGATCAAAATTGTGTACGCCAGACGTGCGTTTCGTCTACAAAAAATACTCATCAGTGACCATAGTAAAACAAGTGTGGTAAGTGTTCAAAGGCACAAACAGTTTAATTTTGATTTGTATCCTCGAAATCACAGTCTCAATCCAATCTTTTTTCTACCTTTTGTGAATATTTCTCTTGTGGTGTACTGTTGTGCTGTTGTAAATTCATGAGAGGAGGTGTCCGTTGAGAGGTTTATATGTTCTTTATAACATTTATTTATGTATTTCTCTGTTTGAGTGTTCTAGCGTTTATTTGTACTGTATTCCTGTCATGTAATGTTTTCTTTTTAGTGGATTTGTTTTCGCTTTATCGATTAATGACTTTTGTACAGCATAATACTACTGTACATGTTGCCTTTCCATGTCTATTTTCTGGCATTCTACTTGACTAAATCCCTTAGTATCATTCAAAGATTCCAGTTTATCTATATAAAGACTCACAGTATTTTGACCCTCGGAAAACTGACACCACGTATTATACATAGAAGATTCAAGTGTTGTGTATTACATCCTGGCCACCATTTATAACTCGGCCAACCTGGATTATTTATGAGTTGGGAACTTACACAGGTGCAATTATTAATCACAGGTTTAGACTTAAAATCGCCGATGAGATTCCGCACCACGTGTTTGTAAAATTTTATTTGCAATAAGGGTGGTATATGGAAAAGCAAAGGAACATACTATGACTACAACAAAAGCAGTTACATTCATGTTTATCAAAAGGACACGTTATGAAATTTCTTTTTGAAAACATGAGTTGCATAAAGAGCATGGAATTCGTAACCTACAGAGACAAACCTCATAAAAAATTCCCGCTAAGACATTCATGCAATAGAATTTGTTTTTCTCCAGAAACAGTAAATATCATTTTAAGCATAGCTCTATCACTGATTTCATATTGAGTTTCCTAAGGTTGCACGAGTACAAGTAAGAATAAAAGTATATTTAGAGTTGAAAATTCACCGAAGGCATACACATCAAACTTTAAAGGATTCGTATACATGTGACACCCTTTTTCCAAAGCTTCCTGTGGTTGATTAAAAAAAAGAACACTTGTCCTTTAACAAAGGCAAACAGAGAAGAATTTCTTGCAAATCTTCAGAAACCGTAGATTTGGTCAGTGTTGTCCGTCTATTAGCAAAAGTAAAATTATACAAGGTATCAAGAAGAAGGAATTCATAGACACCAAGACTCTTTCTATCTGTAAGAGCATGGCATTTAATTCAGAGACCTTCTCACCTTTTTCCTTAAAAAAAGACCCAGCTACAGCTAGAAAGTTTCATTTGTCTCCAGAACATTGCACATACTCCTGGTCTTATTCTCAGACTTAATAAAGAAAGATTTAAAGGTACCGTCAACAGATCAGTACCTAGTTCCCAAAAAACCTATTCATAAACTGGAGCACACTTACCCATTGAATATTTACGAATCTCAAGGTCCCAGGTACTTATTTCCCCTAGGAAAGAATTAAGTCCAAACCAAAGAACTTGCTTCTACCGGGTTTGATAGTATTAGCCGACAGAAATCAGAAGAATAGCAGGGATCCTTTTAGGAGATAACTAAAATGTTCCTGCGAATTCCATACACGATAATATTTCGCATTGATGTGATGTTTATTATATCCTGGCCACCATTTAGAACTCAGAAAACCTGTATTATTTATGAGTCGGAAAAGAGGGACGAAAGATACCAAAGGGACAGTCAAACTCATAAATCTAAAACAAACTGACAACGCCATGGCTAAAAATGAAAAAGACAAACAAACAACAGCACACATGACACAACATAGAAAACTAAAGATTAAAAAACACGAACCCCACCAAAAAACTAGAGGTGATATCAGGTGCTCCGGAAGGGTAAGCAGATCCTGCTCCACATGTGGCACCCGTCGTGTTGCTTATGTGATAACAAATCCGGTAAATAGTCTAGTTCGATAGGTCACATTCATAAAAGGGAAGGGGATTGTAGTTACGACGTAAGGATCATATCCGCTATCATTTGTGAAACGTTTATTCCATAACGGTCAACCAACTCGTGATGGCGTCCGTAAAATTTACGAAGGGATGATTTAAACTTCACCATTTGGAACTCTTGGTTTAATAGCGTCCTTGGAGCAGCAACCCTCTATCAAGAAAATCATGATAGGAAATGCAAGCACGGGAATATCGTATCAATTGGGACTTGCACAAAAGCAATCAAGAGGTTTAAACATTTAAAAAAGAAAGGAAACGATTGTGGCTTCGATAATTATAACATAACCGCGAACATCTATGAAACATACGTTCATTGATAGGCAAACATATCATGATGACGTCCGTAGATATTTTGAACTTTATCTGCGTCATTATAAGAAGAAGCCATCTATCAATGAAATAATAAAAGGAAACGCAGTATCTGGAATATCGACTGGAATGTTGCTACACATAGAAAAAATAAAATTCACTATTGGAAAGCTAAAATCATCTCCTTTTTTGTACATTTTAGTTCTCAACCAACCCTCAATGTCAATTTCTAGATACAAGTCAAACTATATGGAGCACACTTAACCGTATCTGTGGTATCCTCTATTTCAAGTGCCAAACTTTGAAAAAATATCTAGTGTGAGGACAGCATCTATATATCATAATATGAAGTTTTTCATGCTAGCTTCTTTCCATTTTTCATGAAAACCTCCTGTATTGATTTAAGCCTTCATCATTTAAATAAAGAAACATATCGACAAAAGCACAGTAGGTTCCCAGAGAAATACCGATTGTCTGTTTGAAATTTATTACATGATTAAACACGCAAACTAAGTATTTAAGGCGAATCCAGAAATCTCTTAACACATTTTTTTTTAAATCACAATCTACTGAAAACATGTCTCTTGTTAACTTTTAACAACTAAAAAGAAATACCAAACATACCGAACTCAAACAAGGAAAACTCCAAACAAAAGGCCCTTATCAAATGGCAAAATCAAAAGCTCTTACAACTGCTGTATTTCTGACTAAATATAGACATTTAGTTATGAATTGGTTTTTTTTAAACCTGGCTAAACCTCTCACTTGTATGATAGTCGCACATAATTTGATTCATTATTGACAACAATGTGTGATTAAAACAAAGAGCCTCTGGCCTTTGTAAGTCTTGTATTTTTTTAATTTTAGTTTCTTGTGTACAATTCGGAAATTAGTATGGCGTTTATTATCACTGAACTAGTATATATTTGTTTAGGGGCCAGCTGAAGGACGCCTCCAGGTGCGGGAATGTATCGCTACATTGAAGACCTGTTGGTGACCTTCTGCTGTTGTTTTTTCTATGGTCGGGTTGTTGTCTCTTTGACACATTCCCCATTTCCATTCTCAATTTTAGACATAATAGATAAAAAAAAAAACTAAAAATGTAAAAATTTGGGGTTCATATCTTTCAATTGAAAATCTTACATGATTTGTAATAAATTACCCGAATAGGGAAAACAAATCTTTTTTATGATTTATTAGATAAAATTATACGTACAGTGATATGCCCTCTGCTCATTTTATTTCAATGTTTAAGCATGTAATCTCGAAATGAAATATCAAAGCTAAGCAATAAATCATCCGACATAAAAAAAATAATATAATAACGACATCATATTAGTTTAGTTATTTCTTCATTTGTAAATAATTTACATCAATATATAGTCTACCTATGATAAAACAGGGCGATCTCATGGATTGTATAAAAAAATAATTGCGATATTTTTTCAAATCATATTTCGCTGTCTGTGTAAACAGCGAAATAATAAATCAATATAGCACTATATCCTCAGACCAATTTGACAATTTGTTACAAAAAAGGACAGTTTTCTCGTTGAATTGTTTTACATTTATCAATTCTGGGCCTTTTATAGCTGACTATGTGGTATGTGCTTTGCTCATTGTTGAAGGCCGTACCATGACCTACAGTTGTTAATTTCTGTGTAATTTGGTCTCTTGTAGATAGTTTGTCTCATTGGCAATCATACCACATCTTCTTTCTTATAAAGAAGAAAATTAAACATAAACTGTGTGTAAGAGCAAATTCAGACGGACACATTTCATTGGTACATTGTTTATTTAATGACCATTTGTTGTTTCTATTGCATTTAATCAATCATCAGTCGTTGGTGTTACGCAACTTCAGAGAGATCGCATCAATATGTAGGAGCTGCTGGAATGTTGTGCCATAAAAAGGGAAGTTACAATCGAAAAAACCGTTATGATCTCTGTTGTCGTAAATTTAACTACTCAACCGACCTTCATAGTACATTTCTTGATGTCAGTCAACATATAAAACAGACTTAACTATATAAAATATGAAAACAAAACGTTAACAATTTCATGTGTCCGACGCGCTTTTCTGGAACCGTGGTATCCTTTATTTCAAGGTTCTTTGGAGACATTCGTGGAACTTATTCACAAAGCTTCAAATTATCTTCATCAAACCTTTATCTAGTGAGAGGACACAGTCTATATATCGGTATGTGAAGTTAATGGATAATGCCAACTTATTTTCATTCTTTCTGAAAAGCTTCTGTATGAAAGAGTGACGAAATATACCTGAGGGACATTTAAACTCATCGATCGAAATAAACTGACAACACCATGGCTAAAAATGAAAAAAGACAAACAGACAAATAATAGTACACAAGACACAGCAGAGAAAACTTAAGACTAAGCAACACGAACCCCACCAAAAAGTAGGGATGATCTGTATGAAGTCTTCATCTAAAAATAAAGAAACAAAAAAATTATAGAAACAAGTCGACAAATCGAAAAGAAGATGAGCACAACAAGTTTTCATAGAAATCTTGATTGCATGTTGAAAAAAATGTCCACCTTAACATAAATAGTGAGTAAATACAGTAATTAAGTAGCATGACAATGTCCGTTTCAGTGGACTAGAATGTTTGTTTTTTTACAAAGAGTGAACTCTTCTTAAAGCAAGATCTTTGAATTAACGTTACCGCTTATTTTATGAAACAAAGTTGAACTCAATCTATATTTAATTTTAGAATTAGGAATACTGGCATTTGTAAAAGATAGAGAAAGCGAATGTTTTATTCATTGCTTGCTGACTGAGCTTTAGATTTTATGTAGTGTAACAGATCTTTAGGTTCTCTTTATTGTTTGCATCTAATGCACACAGCTACAAGAGTAGTACCATTTTAATTGCTTATGGATAAGTTGCTTAGTTGGTGAGAAAGTTCGTGGATAACTTGGCATACCTTGCATACAATGCAATATGAGGTTGATTGTAGAGACATTTATAATTTTGGTATCCAGGACAGTGAAAGTTCTTCCTCAATTGTTCAAATTACATGGGAACTTAACACATATCTATGATTGTTCACGTTTTTTGTCATTTTCTGCATAATGCTGGACTGAATCCGTTAGTATTTTGAATTTGTGTTTCCAGTTTACTATTTTCTACCCTCTGTGAACACACACAACACATTTCACCTAGGAGTGTTTTTTTAACATGTTATTTCATAACTCGGCCAACATGGATTATTTATGAGTGGGGATCTTGTACGGGTGCAATCAACAGGTTTAGACTTAAAATCGTCCATGAAATCCAGCAACACGTGTTTGTAGTTCATATTTTAGTCGTAATAGGTGTGTTATGTGAGAAAAGGAAAATATTACGACTATGACAAATTTAAAGCCGTTACACACATGTTTATAAAAAGGTCATTTTATGAAATTTTCGTTTGAATAAATACTGACTTAATATTTGATAAAGAACATGGAATTCGTAATCCCGCAGAGATAAACCTCTAAAAAGCTGCCTGCTTAGATATCAATTAATCAAATAAGGCAACAGTAGTATACCGGTTTCAAAATTCATCAATCGATTGAGAGAAAGCACATCAAGGTTACAAACTAAAACCGAGAGAAACACATCAACATTAAAAGAAACAACAGGAAAACCAAAGTGCAACAAAAACAAACGCCAACATGCATAGAAAAGAACTATTTGACAACAACTGCCATATTCCTGACTTGGTACAGGACGTTTTAAGAATATAATGGTAGGCTGAACCTGGTTTATAGGCTATCCCAACCACCTGTTGACGACAATGTTTGAAAAATATTGCTTAAATAACAACACTTCGAGACAGATATGCAACACAAACACACACAATACCATTCATCACAGAGAAACGCACAAATAAATAATATAATAGTCACCACAACATGCAAACCGTAGAACTACAACGAACATATTCCATCAATGACAGACACCACATGATATCACTAACAGTGACGCGCTTACGCAACTAACATGCAATCTCGAACCTTATACAATTATTTACACTATACTCGCCAAAACAATTTTCATGACAATGACTACAAACGATAAGACATAACAGAGTATCCAACCGAAAACATAACAGACACAACATAATAAATACATGAATGTTGGATGTACAAAATACCGAGACACGTCGTATAGTAATGCAAATTCACACTCAGTATCAAAGTCATATTCTGGAAATTGTAGTTTTCAAGAAACAGATACTATCACTTGGATACACAACTTCAACATACTAATGGATTCAGACGAGTATTATGCCAGTTAATAAGAAACTGAATGGGTCTATTAATACCAGTGCAACATTAATCTTTAAAATCACAAATGTCGCAAAACAATTGTTTCAACTCCATCACAAATATGTTTTCCCCTCAGTTAAAGCCCCCAAAAACACCGTGTTTGTGTGTAAATCACATTAGATAAACTATTTGATAAATAAGTTAGGTATTGACAATTAAATTTAAACTCAAGAAATATGGAACTTGTTATAATATACTAGTATTCGTTTCTATGTATGTTGAATTCGCGTTTGTTTTTGTTGCACTTCAGTGTTTCTGTTCTACCGGTGTTGTTCACTTGTAGTTGATGCGTTTCCCTCGGGTTTAGTTTTCATCCGGATTTGTTTCCTTTCAATCGATTTATGACTTTGAACAGCAGTATACTTGTGTTGCCTTTATATATCACACGTTACTTAAGAGCACCTGAGATCACCCCTAGTTTTTTGGTGGGGTTCGTGTTGTTTATTCTTTAGTTTTCTATGTTGTGTCGTGTGTGCTGTTGTTTGTTTGTCTTTTTCATTTTTAGCCATGGCGTTGTCAGTTGGTTTTAGATTTATGAGTTTGACTGTCCCTTTGGAATCTTTCGTCCCTCTTTTAAGCTTACTAAAGAGGAAATCCTGGATGAACAAAGGTATGTTCTATGTTCCTTTGTAATTTCGACCAAGGACGAAGAACTGGATCTTCTATAACTGTATTTAATACCTAGTATACATACTGTCCTGATAAGCAACGGTATATTGCAGGGTCTCCAAGTGCTCACCGAAACCTCTTTCAAAGATATTAACATCAATTTTATGAACGACCAAATCCCTCTAGCCGACTAGTTCCTTTATTCATATGAGACTGACTTCATGCGGGAACTTCTTAGGAAGTAAAAAAAGAAGTCAGCAGTATCCTTTAACTTTGCAGTCCGCTATATAGATGATGTCCTCTCACTTAATAATTAAATAAATTGGTGGCTTTGTTGAACTATTCCATCTAAATTGATTTGAGATAAAGGATACACCAGATACAATAATGTCTGCCTCATATCTTGACTTACATTTAGAAATAGACAACGAGTGTAGGTTGAGAACAACACTTTACGACAAAGAGATAGTTTCAGGTTCCCAATTGTGATCTTTCCATATTTACGAGGCAACATTGTAGCAGCGCCTGCATACTGAGTATATATCTCCCAGTTTATAGGACATTCAAGGGCTTGTATTTCGTATCATGATTTCCTGATAGATGGTTGCTGACTCCAAAGAATATATTAAACCAAGCGTTACACGTGGTGAAGTTGAAATCATTTCTTCGTAAGTTTAACAGATGCCATCACGATATGGTTGATTGTTATGAAATATGCGTTTCACAGGTATAACGGATATGTTCCTAAAGCCATACCGACATTCCTCTCCCCTTTTTTCAGAATGTATCACAAGGTTCGTACTTACATGAGCAACACGACGGGTGACACATGTGAATCAGGATCTTCTTACCCTTCCGGAGCATCTGCGATCACCGCCAGTTTTTATGGGGTTCGTGTGTTTTGTGCACTAATGTGTGTCCGTTTGTGTATTTTTAGATTCGCGTATTTTCAGATTGAGAGATTAACAATACATCCATTTGATCGGTTCAGACTGCAAATTGTGTTGACCAGGATGAAAGGTGTGAAAATTTAGAAATAGTACTAACAGTACCTGGGAAATGTCTCACTGATCATTGTCTCGAGACTATGACACAGAAAAACAATTTCTTGCTCCTTGCTCAGAAGATACAGAGAATTTGAATGTGAGCTACGCTATTGAGTTATCTAAGGTAACCATCAGGGAATGCCCTTGAATCACATCCCAACAATGTAGTGGTTAAATACCGAAGTGCAAATAACAATTTACCTTTAAACAAGCCATCTACGAGTATTGCCACAGAACCGTGAATACACACATCGTATAAACCTAGTCATAGCAGAGATAGTAAAAGGTCAATAAGAGTACACCAACATATTGTCTTTACAGATTATTGTACTTTAATTTGTTCACCTTATCAGTCCGAAAATGCATTAATTAAAAATAATTTTATAACTTTTTGTGTTGTCTAAAAAAATTATTCGAATATATACGTTTAACATAGAAAATTTATCTCATGAATGTGTACAATTGCACGTCTGTGCGTTTTATCTTCTTATTATCGGCTGGTTATTAGATAAAGCATAAGTCAGCGGCGCGCTTACGATTACGGTAAAATATGATTAAAAACCAAGACTTTTAATGATTGTATTTTAAATCCCGGCATGCAAAAACCAGGAGAAAACGTCACGACCTACAGGAAGTAGTTAATATTTTTTCATTAATTATTGAATTTCTCCTTTATTACTGCACATTTAGCGATAAAACTTTGTGAATATATATATTATGTCATTATGAACATATTTAAACCATAAGAAAAAAATCGCGAATTTTCCCTTTAATGTGTTCTACCCTTCCTACCTCCATAACCCATCAAGCTCGATTCTGTGAACAGAAAAATAATTATGGTGTCTTGAAGGTCAAAAGACTTCCACCGGAAGACATCACTGCGTATGAGGTAACAACCGAGGAAGAATTGAAATAGGTGGCTTCCACAGCTGAGAAGATGGATGCCAAAAGCTCCGACATATACCATTGAACTGGACGAATCATAATGTGAAGTCGACCAAGTTGAATAACGTCCATGATTGGTATCATCAGAGCACCGGCTAACTGATGAACCTTAATCACTTTCTCCTGTGGAGGAAGAACTTATCCCATATTTGTTATAAAAATGTTCTCGAAGGAAGAGAAAAATCTGTGAATTACCTCTGATTTCTTCCATGAAATTAAAATTATAGCCTTATGAGTAAATGCATAGCCAAATCTAAGTGTTCCTCTATAAGAGAAAGATAATGAAGATTGAGTAGAGAACCGTCTGGGTAGGAATGTATAGGCACTGCAAGAGAAGGTAGGGAAGATACCACCGTCTACAAAATTCTGGAGAACACTAGGGAAACGGTAGAAAGACCTAAAGGCATAGACTCAAAGATGTACACCTTGATTCCCAAAACCAGTTTCAAGAAAAAAAGCGAAACTTGGGAGAAATCAGCATTTGAAATATGCACCCGTTAAGGATGTACACCTCTGAGGAGCCAAAAATTTCTAGAATTAAACTTTTTTTCTTAACATGATTTTTGGGTTTATATGACTGTAAAAAAATAATTGGCGAAGAAAAAATCATATGGTGGTGCACTTCTTTTTTTGCTACGGCCCTTTGATTTTCCCTTTTTTCATCAATTTTTACCTATTTTTGGGCTATTACCGCGAAAAAAAATACAGTTCCACAAATAAACTTTTTTTCATACTTTCAATAAAGATGAAGTGGACAAATCTGCATAAATTCAACTTAAAAAAACTATAGGTAGGTGTTAATATAAGAAAGTTTTGTCATATTTTGATGCTTTGTTGTGTCAAATTTACCATGCTGTCAATTTTGTAAATTTGTGATTTTTCTCAGTTTTAAGAACAAAATGAGTATTATTTCAACTTTTTTGGTAATAAATGATTGAAAACAGACACATCTAAGAAATTTGAAAAGACAAAAATAATATAGGATGTATATGATTCTTATAAAATCCCTTCTTGTACCCCTTACCCATTTTCTCAATTTGGCTAAAAAGACTGACTTGATTTGTCGTAAAATTTCAAAACTGGATTTCTCAAAAATCATTCATTGTAAACACACAATTTTTCACAGTTATGTTTGATTATAATATTTTCTTAATTCATTGATATTTTCCACTTGTATTACATGTTTTTGAAATAATTTAAGAACGAGATTTAAACGAGACTGAACGAGACTCAAAAGTCAGAAGAATACATCCTTAAGCTTAGATATTTCGTCAAAATCCCTGAATGAAGAGACGTTTTAGACCAATATACTCATTCAAAATAGAACCAGATGCTCCGCAGGGCGTAGCTTTATACAACCGCAGAGGTTGAACCCTGAACGGTTGGGGCAAGTATGGACACAACATTCAAGCTGGATTCAGCTCTAAATTTGGATTGTGATTAAATAGTTGACACAGCATAGGTTTCTGACACAGAATGAATGTGTTCTAATGAACTTAAAATTTTTGTTTTCTCTTAGAGCAATTCACTATGCTGTTGAATATTGATCCTCTCAAAAAAATGTTTGAAGAAATTTTCTTTTTTATTTATGAAATTTCAAATGAGAAAAATTGAACCCAATTTTTTTAATCACATCCCCCTTTCCCTTATTCCAAAACTAATCTCAATTAAAATTTCTAATGGAGTTTGCAACAATAACTACTCATTTAAATACATCATAAAATATTAAGATGTAAAAAAACTGCTTGTTATCACTGAATGGTAAAGAGTATTTTAATTTATCAGTTGGTAGTAAAAAGTGAATATACATTGTATATTGTATATAACAAAGATTTAAGTTGATTCTGGACAAAGAAAGATAACTCCAATTAAAAAAAAATCTTGCTATTGCACAATATTTTGCAATTAGATATTTCTTGCTTACTATTCTGGACAAAGAAAGATAACTCTAATTAAAAAAAAATTGGCTATTTCACAATATTGTGCAATTAGATATTTCTTGCCATTGTGCAATACTGTGAAATTGAAAAGACTTGCTATTGCACAATACTTAATATAATAATTTTAGATCCTGATTTGGACCAACTTGAAAACTGGGCCCATAATAAAAAATCTAAGTACATTTTTGGATTCAGCATATCAAAGAACCCCAAGATTTCAATTTTTGTTAAAATCAGACTAAGTTTAATTTTGGACCCTTTGGACTTTAGTGTAGACCAATTTGAAAACAGGACCAAAAATGAAGAATCTACATACACAGTTAGATTTGGTATATCAAAGAACCCCATTTATTCAATTTTTGATGAAATCAAACAAAGTTTAATTTTGGACCCCGATTTGGACCAACTTGAAAACTGGGCCAATAATCAAGAATCTAAGTACATTTTTAGATTCAGCATATCAAAGAACCTAACTTATTCATTTTTTGTCAAAATCAAACTAAGTTTAATTTTGGACCCTTTGGACCTTAATGTAGACCTATTTGAAAACGGGACCAAAAGTTAAGAATCTACATACACAGTCATGACAGTTAGATTCGGCATATCAAAGAACCCCAATTATTCAATTTTGATGAAATCAAACAAAGTTTAATTTTGGACCCTTTGGGCCCCTTATTCTGTTGGGACCAAAACTCCCAAAATCAATACCAACCTTCCTTTTATGGTCATAAACCTTGTGTTTAAATTTCATAGATTTCTATTTACTTATACTAACGTTATGGTGCGAAAACCAAGAAAAATGCTTATTTGGGTCCCTTTTTGGCCCCTAATTCCTAAACTGTTGGGACCTAAACTCCCAAAATCAATACCAACCTTCCTTTTGTAGTCATTAAGATTGTGTTTAAATTTCATTGATTTCTATTTACTTAAACTAAAGTTATTGTGCGAAAACCAAGAATAATGCTTATTTGGGCCCTTTTTTGGCCCCTAATTCCTAAAATGTTGAAACCAAAACTCCCAAAATCAATCCCAACCGTTCTTTTGTGGTCATAAACCTTGTGTCAAAATTTCATAGATTTCTATTAACTTAAACTAAAGTTATAGTGCGAAAACCAAGAAAATGCTTATTTGGGCCCTTTTTGTCCCCTAATTCCTAAAATGTTGGGACCAAAACTCCCAAAATCAATACCAACCTTCCTTTTGTGGTCATAAACCTTGTGTTAAAATTTCATAGATTTCCATTCACTTTTACTAAAGTTAGAGTGCGAAAACTAAAAGTATTCGGACGACGACGACGACGCCAACGTGATAGCAATATACGACGAAAATTTTTTCAAATTTTGCGGTCGTATAAAAATCTATAACAGTCTCAATTTCCCCAGGAAAAGCCTTGAATTAATTCTAGATGGAAAGGATGCTTCAACTATTCCAACACACCCTTCAGAACTAAAATATTTTGCAACAGATTCTTTTGAGATACCTTGGTCGGAAAGAGAAAATCTTGCACCCGGTATTAGTCTTCAGCTGACCTCTTAACAAAAAGTGTACTAGTTCAATGAAAATGGACATTACACCAGCTCCAAAATATATAAATGAACTTTTATTAAAAAACATACAAGACTTAGAGCATGGACTTCAATTCAGATAGAAAGTGTCTCCAGAACATTGCACAGAATCCTGGTCCAATTATATAACCTCGTACAAAATAGTATAAAGCCACAAACAGGTTAAATTCCTAGTAAAGCTGAAAAATCATTTACTATAACTAACTGGAGCAGACTTACCAACGGATGATTCGTACATTTCACAGTTCCTAGAACATATTGATAGTGTTTACATTGTTCTCAACCAAAGAGGAGTTGACAAACGACAAAGCCTTCTTGAAATGACTAGACTCTGTAAAAACTTGTACCTCATCTTATCAGGCTTGAACAAACTACAACAAGATAAAGGATACACCAGATACAATAATGTCTGCCTCATATCTTGACTTACATTTAGAAATAGACAACGAGTGTAGGTTGAGAACAACACTTTACGACAAAGAGATAGTTTCAGGTTCCCAATTGTGATCTTTCCATATTTACGAGGCAACATTGTAGCAGCGCCTGCATACTGAGTATATATCTCCCAGTTTATAGGACATTCAAGGGCTTGTATTTCGTATCATGATTTCCTGATAGATGGTTGCTGACTCCAAAGAATATATTAAACCAAGCGTTACACGTGGTGAAGTTGAAATCATTTCTTCGTAAGTTTAACAGATGCCATCACGATATGGTTGATTGTTATGAAATATGCGTTTCACAGGTATAACGGATATGTTCCTAAAGCCATACCGACATTCCTCTCCCCTTTTTTCAGAATGTATCACAAGGTTCGTACTTACATGAGCAACACGACGGGTGGCACATGTGAATCAGGATCTTCTTACCCTTCCGGAGCATCTGCGATCACCGCCAGTTTTTATGGGGTTCGTGTGTTTTGTGCACTAATGTGTGTCCGTTTGTGTATTTTTAGATTCGCGTATTTTCAGATTGAGAGATTAACAATACATCCATTTGATCGGTTCAGACTGCAAATTGTGTTGACCAGGATGAAAGGTGTGAAAATTTAGAAATAGTACTAACAGTACCTGGGAAATGTCTCACTGATCATTGTCTCGAGACTATGACACAGAAAAACAATTTCTTGCTCCTTGCTCAGAAGATACAGAGAATTTGAATGTGAGCTACGCTATTGAGTTATCTAAGGTAACCATCAGGGAATGCCCTTGAATCACATCCCAACAATGTAGTGGTTAAATACCGAAGTGCAAATAACAATTTACCTTTAAACAAGCCATCTACGAGTATTGCCACAGAACCGTGAATACACACATCGTATAAACCTAGTCATAGCAGAGATAGTAAAAGGTCAATAAGAGTACACCAACATATTGTCTTTACAGATTATTGTACTTTAATTTGTTCACCTTATCAGTCCGAAAATGCATTAATTAAAAATAATTTTATAACTTTTTGTGTTGTCTAAAAAAATAATTCGAATATATACGTTTAACATAGAAAATTTATCTCATGAATGTGTACAATTGCACGTCTGTGCGTTATATCTTCTTATTATCGGCTGGTTATTAGATAAAGCATAAGTCAGCGGCGCGCTTACGATTACGGTAAAATATGATTAAAAACCAAGACTTTTAATGATTGTATTTTAAATCCCGGCATGCAAAAACCAGGAGAAAACGTCACGACCTACAGGAAGTAGTTAATATTTTTTCATTAATTATTGAATTTCTCCTTTATTACTGCACATTTAGCGATAAAACTTTGTGAATATATATATTATGTCATTATGAACATATTTAAACCATAAGAAAAAAATCGCGAATTTTCCCTTTAATGTGTTCTACCCTTCCTACCTCCATAACCCATCAAGCTCGATTCTGTGAACAGAAAAATAATTATGGTGTCTTGAAGGTCAAAAGACTTCCACCGGAAGACATCACTGCGTATGAGGTAACAACCGAGGAAGAATTGAAATAGGTGGCTTCCACAGCTGAGAAGATGGATGCCAAAAGCTCCGACATATACCATTGAACTGGACGAATCATAATGTGAAGTCGACCAAGTTGAATAACGTCCATGATTGGTATCATCAGAGCACCGGCTAACTGATGAACCTTAATCACTTTCTCCTGTGGAGGAAGAACTTATCCCATATTTGTTATAAAAATGTTCTCGAAGGAAGAGAAAAATCTGTGAATTACCTCTGATTTCTTCCATGAAATTAAAATTATAGCCTTATGAGTAAATGCATAGCCAAATCTAAGTGTTCCTCTATAAGAGAAAGATAATGAAGATTGAGTAGAGAACCGTCTGGGTAGGAATGTATAGGCACTGCAAGAGAAGGTAGGGAAGATACCACCGTCTACAAAATTCTGGAGAACACTAGGGAAACGGTAGAAAGACCTAAAGGCATAGACTCAAAGATGCACACCTTGATTCCCAAAACCAGTTTCAAGAAAAAACGCGAAACTTGGGAGAAATCAGCATTTGAAATATGCACCCGTTAAGGATGTACACCTCTGAGGAGCCAAAAATTTCTAGAATTAAACTTTTTTTCTTAACATGATTTTTGGGTTTATATGACTGTAAAAAAATAATTGGCGAAGAAAAAAATCATATGGTGGTGCACTTCTTTTTTTGCTACGGCCCTTTGATTTTCCCTTTTTTCATCAATTTTTACCTATTTTTGGGCTATTACCGCGAAAAAAAATACAGTTCCACAATAAACTTTTTTTCATACTTTCAATAAAGATGAAGTGGACAAATCTGCATAAATTCAACTTAAAAAAACTATAGGTAGGTGTTAATATAAGAAAGTTTTGTCATATTTTGATGCTTTGTTGTGTCAAATTTACCATGCTGTCAATTTTGTAAATTTGTGATTTTTCTCAGTTTTAAGAACAAAATGAGTATTATTTCAACTTTTTTGGTAATAAATGATTGAAAACAGACATATCTAAGAAATTTGAAAAGACAAAAATAATATAGGATGTATATGATTCTTATAAAATCCCTTCTTGTACCCCTTACCCATTTTCTCAATTTGGCTAAAAAGACTGACTTGATTTGTCGTAAAATTTCAAAACTGGATTTCTCAAAAATCATTCATTGTAAACACACAATTTTTCACACAGTTATGTTTGATTATAATATTTTCTTAATTCATTGATATTTTCCACTTGTATTACATGTTTTTGAAATAATTTAAGAACGAGATTTAAACGAGACTGAACGAGACTCAAAAGTCAGAAGAATACATCCTTAAGCTTAGATATTTCGTCAAAATCCCTGAATGAAGAGACGTTTTAGACCAATATACTCATTCAAAATAGAACCAGATGCTCCGCAGGGCGTAGCTTTATACAACCGCAGAGGTTGAACCCTGAACGGTTGGGGCAAGTATGGACACAACATTCAAGCTGGATTCAGCTCTAAATTTGGATAGTGATTAAATAGTTGACACAGCATAGGTTTCTGACACAGAATGAATGTGTTCTAATGAACTTAAAATTTTTGTTTTCTCTTAGAGCAATTCACTATGCTGTTGAATATTGATCCTCTCAAAAAAATGTTTGAAGAAATTTTCTTTTTTATTTATGAAATTTCAAATGAGAAAAATTGAACCCAATTTTTTTAATCACATCCCCCTTTCCCTTATTCCAAAACTAATCTCAATTAAAATTTCTAATGGAGTTTGCAACAATAACTACTCATTTAAATACATCATAAAATATTAAGATGTAAAAAAACTGCTTGTTATCACTGAATGGTAAAGAGTATTTTAATTTATCAGTTGGTAGTAAAAAGTGAATATACATTGTATATTGTATATAACAAAGATTTAAGTTGATTCTGGACAAAGAAAGATAACTCCAATTAAAAAAAAATCTTGCTATTGCACAATATTTTGCAATTAGATATTTCTTGCTTACTATTCTGGACAAAGAAAGATAACTCTAATTAAAAAAAAATTGGCTATTTCACAATATTGTGCAATTAGATATTTCTTGCCATTGTGCAATACTGTGAAATTGAAAAGACTTGCTATTGCACAATACTTAATATAATAATTTTAGATCCTGATTTGGACCAACTTGAAAACTGGGCCCATAATAAAAAATCTAAGTACATTTTTGGATTCAGCATATCAAAGAACCCCAAGATTTCAATTTTTGTTAAAATCAGACTAAGTTTAATTTTGGACCCTTTGGACTTTAGTGTAGACCAATTTGAAAACAGGACCAAAAATGAAGAATCTACATACACAGTTAGATTTGGTATATCAAAGAACCCCATTTATTCAATTTTTGATGAAATCAAACAAAGTTTAATTTTGGACCCCGATTTGGACCAACTTGAAAACTGGGCCAATAATCAAGAATCTAAGTACATTTTTAGATTCAGCATATCAAAGAACCTAACTTATTCATTTTTTGTCAAAATCAAACTAAGTTTAATTTTGGACCCTTTGGACCTTAATGTAGACCTATTTGAAAACGGGACCAAAAGTTAAGAATCTACATACACAGTCATGACAGTTAGATTCGGCATATCAAAGAACCCCAATTATTCAATTTTGATGAAATCAAACAAAGTTTAATTTTGGACCCTTTGGGCCCCTTATTCTGTTGGGACCAAAACTCCCAAAATCAATACCAACCTTCCTTTTATGGTCATAAACCTTGTGTTTAAATTTCATAGATTTCTATTTACTTATACTAACGTTATGGTGCGAAAACCAAGAAAAATGCTTATTTGGGTCCCTTTTTGGCCCCTAATTCCTAAACTGTTGGGACCTAAACTCCCAAAATCAATACCAACCTTCCTTTTGTAGTCATTAAGATTGTGTTTAAATTTCATTGATTTCTATTTACTTAAACTAAAGTTATTGTGCGAAAACCAAGAATAATGCTTATTTGGGC
Organism: Mytilus edulis; assembly: GCA_019925275.1. NCBI lineage: Eukaryota > Metazoa > Mollusca > Bivalvia > Mytilida > Mytilidae > Mytilus > Mytilus edulis. The sequence continues at coordinate 36,283,799 of CM034361.1, read as the reverse complement.
CCTTTTTTGGCCCCTAATTCCTAAAATGTTGAAACCAAAACTCCCAAAATCAATCCCAACCGTTCTTTTGTGGTCATAAACCTTGTGTCAAAATTTCATAGATTTCTATTAACTTAAACTAAAGTTATAGTGCGAAAACCAAGAAAATGCTTATTTGGGCCCTTTTTGTCCCCTAATTCCTAAAATGTTGGGACCAAAACTCCCAAAATCAATACCAACCTTCCTTTTGTGGTCATAAACCTTGTGTTAATATTTCATAGATTTCCATTCACTTTTACTAAAGATAGAGTGCGAAAACTAAAAGTATTCGGACGACGACGACGACGCCAACGTGATAGCAATATACGACGAAAATTTTTTCAAATTTTGCGGTCGTATAAAAATCTATAACAGTCTCAATTTCCCCAGGAAAAGCCTTGAATTAATTCTAGATGGAAAGGATGCTTCAACTATTCCAACACACCCTTCAGAACTAAAATATTTTGCAACAGATTCTTTTGAGATACCTTGGTCGGAAAGAGAAAATCTTGCTACCGGTATTAGTCTTCAGCTGACCTCTTAACAAAAAGTGTACTAGTTCAATGAAAATGGACATTACACCAGCTCCAAAACATATAAATGAACTTTTATTAAAAAACATACAAGACTTAGAGCATGGACTTCAATTCAGATAGAAAGTGTCTCCAGAACATTGCACAGAATCCTGGTCCAATTATATAACCTCGTACAAAATAGTATAAAGCCACAAACAGGTTAAATTCCTAGTAAAGCTGAAAAATCATTTACTATAACTAACTGGAGCAGACTTACCAACGGATGATTCGTACATTTCACAGTTCCTAGAACATATTGATAGTGTTTACATTGTTCTCAACCAAAGAGGAGTTGACAAACGACAAAGCCTTCTTGAAATGACTAGACTCTGTAAAAACTTGTACCTCATCTTATCAGGCTTGAACAAACTACAACAAGATATGAAATCAGAAGGATAGCAGAGATCATTTGAGGAGATAATTTAGATCAGAAATGTCCCTGTGAATATCATACTGATCCTGAAACAGACGCCTAGACACCATAAGTGCAAGATCCTCCCTAGACATCCAGAGATAGACGTCACTTTGTGTTTGGCTCCCAGAGACCAAGAAAGGGTTTTTCTAGATGACCAGGAATCTCTTTTGATGATGACATTGTTGGCATTAGTTCTGCCATGGATGAAGATGCTACCAACTATCAGGAAGTTGGGCCTCTTTTATGTACTCTCACAAAGTGTCTCTGAATAGGATTTGCTATTCAAATTATTGACTCATCTCTTCCTTATGTGCATATCCCACCCAAGTCACGAGCCTGTTGTTTATTGGCTGTTGTTGGTTCGTGTCAGCTATTTACTTTTGGGCAATTGTTTTATTATAAATTATGCTGTTACTTTTCTTGTTTGAAATCTTTCATTTTTTTCATGTCTGTGCCTTTATAGAGAACTTCCAGTATACAGTAGGTTTTTTTTTCATGTTGAAAGCTGTATGGTGGCCTATAATTATGTACATCCACTTCATTTGAATTTGGTGGATAGTTGTCTTATTGATATTCATACCACAACTCCTTATATATATATTGATAAAAAAATTACTTCTGAAAGTTTTTAAATAACAGAAAATGGTGGGAATATTTATACATAGAATACAAAGATTATCAATATTGTGTATGACTATTTGACTTGTTCAAAATCTTCCTTTCAGTCGCTATTGAAATAAGGTTTACCTTTTTTGAGCACTTGTCTGACTTGTTTCAGTGATGTCTATTCTAAACCAGTTTTTATCTATGTTTATCTTTTCTGCATCATAGATTTTATTTACGCCATTTGCCCAAAGCATCGCCCTATTGAAGCTCAACTATTAAGGATTTCCCAATTGGTCTCAATTAATACTGGATTGGTATTACTGGACTTCCCCCAACTTTTTTTTACTAAATATTTTAAAGATTTCACAGGTAACAATATGATATGACACAGAACACATGATATTTATTTAAAATTATAAAGCTATTTATAAATGCGTATCTTAAAAATAACTACTGAGAAACAAAAACATTGGCACCTTGAGTGACTTTCACAACACATCTGCATTTTAATTTATCTTCTTTTTCCCCATTAAAACCAAATTCAAAGAAAAATGTCTCTTACCAATTTGAGGAATAAAATGAGAGATCATTTTGTCGTTTCAAGAAATGCTTCAAACAAACAATGCTTTAAACATTTAAAATGAAGGTTTTGTTTTTGCTATGCAATGTCTGCAATAATATAGACACTTTTACATCCCAAAAAATCTACAGTACACAATAATTGTCAAGTTATTCAAAATTCAACATTTTTAAAATCTAACATTAAATATGAAAAGACAATAACATCTAGGGTACCTCGAGGTAACAGTTTTATTCTGTTGACATGTTTCCCCACATCATCAGGATAATAATACAGAGTTTTTATTATTTAAAGTACAATACATATGGTTTGTTATAATTGTGATGTAATAGTGATCAAAATGAAATGTATTGTGTAAATAATGTTCATAATGTAATAAAGAGTGAAAAATAGAATATGAAACAAATGTTAGTCTTTGGTTATTCTAAATACTCTGTGTATGGCATTATGGATTTCTGTTTTATGATCTACATCAAGACAGACTGAGGCAAAATTCCGAATTGATTATTGTATGTGCATAGTTCCTATATCATTCAAGTCCAATGTCATCCGAGTATTTGCTTTAATATTATTATTTTTTTTTTTAACTCTATTGAAAAAGATCATTAACATAACTCAAGTAAAACAATCAAGTCTCAATGCATTTGACCTTCATATAAATCAACTGTATCTTACAGTGAATAAATTGCTTTCAAACATTAATGATATGATCTATCCACTCCATCATTGTTGATAATTTGGTAAATCTATTGGCAGTATTGGTAAACGTCCCACACATGGCAGCACCACTACTCATCACTCCAGTTAATGTCCATTTACCTGTGTGATCCTCACACATTATAGGACTACCACTATCTCCCTATAAAGGTAAAATGATCATGTATTATCAATTTGGTCTCACTTGTCAACAGCATTACATTATTACAGTTTTTCTTTATTTTGTATGTTCTTGAACTCCTATGCATAAAATGTAAACCTTTACAAAGAAAATGTGTACCTTATTTTTATGTACATGTAAATTCTGCTCTTTTGTCAGGTTGTTGTCTCTATGACATATTCCCTATTTCCATTCTCAATTTTATATCTTATGTTCTCCACAGCATGTGTAATCTATGCTTGAATTTAATAATGCTAGGTGACAATGAAGTAAAAAAAATATGGTTTACTAAGTTCGAAATTTCCTACCTCTTTGTCTTAAAACTGTCTATTAAAAATCTAATGGTCGGTATGATGATAGCTTAGAATCATTTAATCTTTTTTCACAATTTACCCTCCTGCAAACATTATATCTATTCTTTATTTTGTTATCATATTTGTGCTGATTCTCCTCTGTTTGCATCATGCTTTACTATTGTGAGATCTTCCCTAGTCAATCATGTAGTTACCTGACATCCTGAGATGACCCCAAACTTGTATCCAGCACATAATGTTATATTGGTATTTACTTCCTTTTCCAGTGGTACTGTATTTGTTCTACATTCCTCCTCAGACAATACATGTAACTTAGCTTCTCTGAGGTCTTGCACTGTTATAGCTTCATATACAAAGTAACGGAAATATCATTGATTATAAAAAAAAAAAGCTTTAGTTAGCAAGTGCTTTAAAAAATTATCAATAATTGATATTCAATACAAATTGTTATTGCCATTATCCAAGTATGAGGGTTAATAGGAGTGTTCACTAATAATGGAAATTGTGGTATAGGAGCTGCTAAATCTTGAAGGGCATCAATGTCTCCCCTCTGGTATGGTTTATTTCAGGGTTTCCGCTGGCGGTCGCCATTTTCGCAATTTGCGAAAAAATAATAATTGTGGCGATAAAAATTCGTCATTTGCGAAAGAATTTGGCGAAAGAAATATATAAACCGATTTATTTTCCTCCATCTTGTTTATTTACTTTTTTTCAAGTTTCTCGGACTTTACCCGATCAGACAATACTCGGAATTCACCTTGACCTCATTAAGATTTAGACAGAAAATCAATAATCAGCTGATTGCATTTTATAGCTATCGACAACAAAGGACTAATTAATAAAGGTGTTGATTGAATTGTTTCACAAAAGGATATGGTCAAATGGCTTCCGCTATAAATGTCACATACAGAATTTATTTGCATCTTTGCGACGCACATGTTTGAAGCAAACTTTTGACATCACTCCCTTTAAAGATAGTTTTGAAAAGAAAGCTGTTGTTTTGACGAAATTGTTCAAAAGCAAGAAAAATCTCCGATTTAAAACTTTAATCCTTTTATCCTTTGACTTTAATAAAGTCGTTTGAGTGACACATGCACGTGTTTCAAGCATAGTTGTACGTCTCAACTTTTTCATTTACGATAGTCAAGAAAAGAAAACTGCCGTTATGAAAAAATCTATCCAAAAGGCTGGGAACAACCCCTCGAATGAGAGTAACCCTTCAATGTAATGACTACACATGAAATGAGGGATCAATTTCATGTGATACAAGCTTTTGTTTTGTTGTAAAAATTACTTCTTAGTACAAAAGGGCACAACAGGAAAAATATATTTATGTTACTTGGCGAAAAAAATAATAAAGTGGCGAAAAACATATTGTTTTGGCGAAAGAGGTGGCGAAAAAAATAATTGACCCAGGGGAAACCCTGATTTTGTATGTGTACTTTTGATGGTGAACTGCTGTTCAACTTTTCTTCTTCATTTCTTTATGCCATCATTGTTTGTCAATCTCAGACTTAAGTTTCTAAATTGTACTTCACCTAAAATGGTGTCCAAAATTTTAAATGTTCTATTTTATATATACTATCTTACTAGCAGCTATGAAATGGCAATAAACAAGTACACATTTACAACTAACATACCTTGATTAGAACTAATATATCCCCAGCCAGCTATGTAACAATTGCTAAGTGAAGAAAACTCTGTTTTAGGTAAACAAGCAGTTAAGATATAGTCATTATAAGTTACAGACTTCTCCAGATGAATCAATGCAATATCATAGTATATTGGACCAATCCCTGTCCATGTTAACCTTGGATGATGAATGACCTTGTCTACACGTCTGCTAGTGCCTTGACCTCTAAGCCGTTTGACTGATCCTAACAGAACTTCTATGTAATGAGGATTTTCTGTGTAATTATGAGATCCTGGTCTGAAATTTACAAATATTTATAAATAACAAGAACAGATAAATGGTTAAATATTTCAGAAATCTTTACTCAAAAAAAACAATAACAATTTAGAAATCTTCATGAAATGTGTCCTCTGAGAAATACCAATTGTTCATATTATGACTATGATTATTAAGACTGTCTTGTTATATATACCTCCAAATAAACTTAAAGAAAAATAATGTCAACTTTTGTATTTCAAATAACAGAAACTTGTTTGAGAGCACATTGAAACAATGTAAATTTCAGCTTGTATTGTAATTCAAGAAAACAAAATTGCTGATACTTACATAGCAACACAATGGCCTGCTGTTACAACCCAGTCCTCTGATATCAATGTTCCACTACAGAAAGGTCTGCCAAGGTATGAAAGGGAAACAATCCATGGCCACTGACCCAAGGTGGCTATATCTCCACCGGAAACAAATGGAAGCATCAGATTAGGGCTTTGTTCTCCACATTCTGAAACAATGTTTAAACTCTAAAATACATGGAAATGTAAAAAAACTTGTCAAAGATAACAGGCTTATAAATTTGTTCACCAGACACATTGCTCGTCTATAAAAGACTCATCAGTGACACATGAATAGAAATGTGTATAAGGCTAAATAACAAAAAAAAAGACATTTTTCTCAATGGTTTCCTACTGCTCCCTACCTTATCCAGATAAATTAATTCAGTAATATCAAAGTTAAAGTGCTTGTAAGTCCTGAAGGGTAAAGATTTCTCTGATTTTGCTATGGTAATTTAAAGTAAGAAAATGAATTATATCAAACTGAATAACAATATCATGAATTAGAAATATTTACTTTGTTCACAACTAAACTGGAGTATAACTTGATTCAATTTATAGAACAGATAGATTCATCCACCATGCACAACTTATGTACTTTACAATAACATGTTTTTTCTTGAAAAGTATGGTTATACACATAAGCACCATTCTATAACACTTTTTTTGTATTGCGTCCATCCAAAAAATTATGCCAAAATACTTTAAATATTGAACTTAACGTTTTTTATCCTTCAGATTTGTTTGTTCATGTAAAATGTAATTTAAAACCCCTAAAAGTATCCAATAGAAAACATTATCACTGGAATTATTTTATACACACTGTTTACCTGTTTCAACTTCTGCACATTAAAACTTAACAATAAAAACCATTTAATATCTAAACTTACATTAAAGTAATCAAAGAAATAAATAACCTTGCTTAACAAAACATATTCAAACTATAGATTTGTAAATATGGTAGGAAATTAGGAACAAAACTATTTCATAGAACTATATACAAAAGATAGAAATACATGTACTAAACTTTCTACAAGTTAGTAGTTAGATGCCTTCACCAAGTGTTCAGATATTACACTTATGATTAGTTCTGAGTAAATATTGTTAGGTGTCTTCATATTATAATGTGCTGTTTTAAAAGTGTGTTTCTTGTTTTTTTCTCTATCAAAATTACAGTTTTAACGTAAAAAATCCTTTATGCATAAATTTGTTCAATGTTTTAATTACAATACACTAATCAGAATATCAGAATAAATCTTTTTCTTACGACATCAAAAGTAACAAAATAGACACTATTGTGTGGTATGAATTCATGACACAAAAGTAACTGCTTAAACTATTTAAATTTAAATATTTTCATTATGTACAGTGAACATCGATGAAAACATGTAGGCCAGCATCAAGATAAAAATATATAGGTTAGTTTGATCTATATGTAATTATTCAATGAAAGTGACTCTACAAGTTAATTTCACAGTTTAAACCTAGCTGTAATGGAAAAGATAGGATATGGTAGTGACTAGTCTGAGATGTACGTTTATTTAAACATTCCAGGTTAGCTCAATGTAATTTTGGATGCTGTACTGACTTTGATGTATTGATAGGAATAAGAGTTTCAAATCACTTCTAATCACAAAAATATGTATGTTTCCACTTGAAAATGTGTAGGCAGGTCAAATTTTTACAAACATTTCTTCTCAACTTTCAAATGAAATGAAACATCCAATCTGTTTAATATAAAATGAGGAGGTGTTGTATGATTTCTAATGAGACAACTATCCAGCAGAATTAAAATGCAGTGGTAGTAAGCAATTGTAGGCAACCTTAAGGTCTTCAACACTGAGAAACACCATACCCTATAGTTGGCTTTAAAAGGCCCATACATAAATAATGTGAATGTGACACATGGAATATATTTGAAAGTTAATAGTTTCATTTGAAGGTTATCTTTTAAAATGTCTTTACATTTTTTTTTAAATTTAAATTTTGTTTAAAACTCTTAATCCTGTAAATTTAAATGAAATGCCTAGAAAAATGTCATTAAAATTTCTGACTGGAAGCTTGGACAATCTATGTTGGAAGTTGTTGAAAAAGAATTTAAACTGAGCAAACTTTGGAAAGAACAGATAGATATTCACAACTTGCACAAAAAAACAATAAAAATAAGTAATTCAAAAGTTTAGGGTTGTTACATGTGAAATAGCTCTGTTTAGATATGACTTACCCTGATTGTATGTTAGATATGAAGTTACTACTCAGAATTAGATAGAAAGAAGAAAGTAAAGACAATTTACCTCGTGGCATGCATGCAATGGAGACAGTCATATTGGAAGAACAAGAGGATCTGCCCAAAATAAAATCTAGAATTCTATTGTCATTTCATAAATAAAGGAATTGTAAGAGTCTTTTTTGACAAAAAGAAAATAAATTTGAATGTTGTCCTCAATTTTCATAACAAATGCATGTCTTCAAAATCATTTTATACAATAAGGTGTAAAACAATTTTGACAAATATAAAATTATCAACACTTTTGAAAAATAGTTTTTTACTCTGGAATATAAACATTTTTAATTAGTGATGTGGTGAATTGTCAATTTAAAAGTAAGGAGAAATTTAATCTAATTATAAAAAAGATTATAAAACTTCAATAAACATGTTTATGATTATTGTTATAAAGGTATTTTTCCACTTAGAGACGCCTGTTTAGTTGTTAGAGTGACAACCTCTGAATCATTTAAAAAAAACACTAAAAATGAATAACTTGTCCTGCTGGAAAATCAACCTTACCTTATGGCCATGAACTGTAATAACTTTTTATGATCTGTTATTTGTTGATCAAGTTCTATAAAATCATTGCCCTTTCCACTAGCACTTGATTTAATGTATCTTGTTATTGTAGAATTTCTGTTGAGGAAAAATAAATGTTAAAACAATATTTCTTAAAACTTGAAACAAGATAGTTTGGAGTAAGTTAATATGTAGGAACTGATTAATTTTATGTTTTCTATTTTGTTTAAGTTGTTTTCTTTTAGTACGTGTTACTTTATAGGCTATAACTTGTTGGTAGTCTAAATAATATGGCTCCAGTGAATGGGTATCTTATTAAGTAATTTTATGGGACAAAATATCTAATCTACTTTCATAAGATGAAAAGTTGTAAAAGTGTTGTCATTGAAATGAGGGCTCTTTGTATATCCTACCATACCTCTATCTAGATTTGAAAATAATTTATTAATTATGCCAGGATTCTGGTGGTTATTATCTTACTTGAATGTAAATAACTTTGCTGCCGATATAGCTTACCTGTAGCCTAGAAACTGACAAATATAATCACTGATACCAGAGTTCCAGTGAGTATTACACACTGTGTAGTTATCTCCCTTGTACTGAACTGTTATGGCTGCTGTGTCATTGTCAAGGTTATCTACATATAGCAAATAGAAATGAGGTATGAACAGTGTTTCATCAGAAAACAGAAATATCTGGTTATTTAACTGTTAGATTTAAGTTTTAAGATTTAAGTTTAAAGTTTTAAGATTTAAGTTTTTTGAAAAAATCAGGGACACTTTAAATCATATTGAAATAAAATATGTTAGTGATTTCAGATTTCTGTGCTTTCAATTTTTTACACTGGCCATGTACCTGATATTTGTTAACCTGATGTTCAGTGGTTGTCGTTTGCTGATGTGGTTTATAAGTGTTTCTTGTTTCTTTTTTTTATATATAAATTAGACTGTTCTTTTTCTGTTTAATGGTTTTACATTAGTCATTTTTTGGGGCCCTTAAAGGCTTGTTGTTTGGTGTGAGCCAAAGCTTTGGGTTCAAGACCTTACTTTGACCTATGATGGTTTACTTGTACAAATTGTGACTTGGATGATCATGGAGAGTTGTCTCATTGGCACTCATACCACATCTTTGTATATCTAAGTAAAAAAAAAAACATGAAAATTTGCATTTTGCTGAATATTAAATTAATGGTTTTGTAAACCACAAGTCCACAAAAATAGTACCCAATGAAAATTAATACTTTCATTCAAAACTGTCAAAACTTACAACAAGACATTTCATCTTCAGCCTGAATACATTGCTGTACACCATCACAAACTTGTGTTCTATTTATACAGCTATAATCACTACATAAAAACTGGTCTGGGCTACAATTACCTAAATTTAAGAAAAATAACTCTTTAATGAGACAAGTTACTTGTGCACACATAAAACAATTTTGATTCTACATTACAAGATAAAGATGGCACTCACATCAATTGGAACAGCCATACCAAATGTTACTGATATTTTGAGAGCATTTACAATACAAGTAAAAGAGTGGAAACTAAAGCATAATAAAAATGTATTTGTCTAGATCTCTCACAGGGAACTTGAAGCAATAGCACAAGATTTCTTCCAAGGTTTTTTGTGTTCAGATATTTCAAAATTTTGTTCTAATCATAAAAAAGTTTTGTCCAAATTTTAGTAAATTCCATAAGTAAATAATAAGACAAAATTATTGATGTATATAACAGTTTGACTGAACCTTAATGTTTCAATGCCTCTGACCAGTATGATTGCCAATACTCAGTTAAGTGATACAATGTTGTAGGGTTCACAAAAATGAAAAGTGACAAGTTTTGCTAACACATTGTTTTCTATGTAAATAAGACTATACATACTACAGTTGGTTTCATCTGTGCCCAGTAAACAATCTACATGTCCATCACAAATCCACTCATTTCTGATACACTGGCCTCCATTACAGGAGGTTTCCCCAAATGAGCATGCTGAAATACATTAAATCATGAGATTTAAAAAAAAAAAGTGTACATCAACAAACTTCAGTGGTAGACATTTTCGTTCAGTGAAAATATCATAGAATTCACTATATTGGTATTTATCTGGCGGTTAACATTTATTTGTGTATAAATGTTTTGAACTTTGCCTGGATGTTTTACAACTACATGTATATACCACATCAATGAAATAGCAAACACAGTTAGTGTTAATTGTATAGCCTTCAATGATGAACTGTTGTCGAGCCTAGGAAAAATAACCTGAGATAATAACTTTAAAAGATTTAAAGAACTTATAAAAAGACAACAATTGTATATTTGAGTAGAAAAAGACTTACTGCAGTTGATTTCGTCACTGTTGTCAAAGCAGTCATCTACATTATCACACCATTTATGTGATGGAATACTCAGACCATTATCACATCTTATGTAATCATCTCCATGATCTGTCAATTGTAAAACATAGCATGATATTTATAAAAATAAAGTAAAAGTGACAATACACAGACAGAGGATGTTTTTATATCCTAAAATTCATTGTTCATCTAAAGGAATAATCAAATGTACATTCATTAATTTGTTAAAGTTAATTGCATATAATTGTCTCCATGAAAGTATTTTTTTTACATTTCCACAGAAAGCTAACCATACCACATCCTATTTCATCAGAGAGATCCATACAGTCCACTCTTTTGTTACAACCAATCCAAGCCCATGTACACAACCCATTACCACACTCAAAACCTATACAATCTGAAAACACAAATATATATATATATATATAGCCAAAGTAAATAAACACGGTGTACAGAATGTATATAATAATATTTTAAATATATATATATATATATATACAATTTACCAAAGGGCAATGGTACTGAGTGTTGTTTGACTTGTCAATATACCAGTCTTACTCTAAAGTATGAACTTCTAACACCATTTCAATCTCACCAGATTTTCTTGTTTATACATTGACTGAATATAAGTTTACATTTCAGAATCTCTACTCAACTTGTTTTATGATTTATCAAAATAAATATTGAACTTTATAATACTGAACAACTATATAATACTGTGGTAGCTATATAGTTTAGACTTCCAAACATCCAATTTTAACCTATGATGCAGGCTTCAATATTTTTTGGAGTTGTTTGAATGCTTATCTGGTGACACAGTCAGTCTTTCACTGTTTTAATGATGAAATATTTTTATGTTTCCCTTTTATTAGAGGCAACACAAAATTATTCAAAGAATACAAACTCTCTTTTTTTTCATAGAAATTTGAAGATGTCAGTGTATTAAGAATATTCGATACCTGTAAACAAGATCTATTTTTAGAATGTATACACTTTCAATTTTACTCACTTGTACAATTAAATTCATCTGACATATCTTCACATTGTATGACTCTGTCACATCTACTGGACAAACTCACACACTGTCCACTTCTACACCTAAACTCATGTATACTACATCCTGAAAATAAGAAATGAAATGCTACATTATATGGTTAGTTTATACTTATTGATCATGTTTAAAGATTCTTCCTATAGTAACAATGTAAACATTTTTGTATATCAAGAATAAACATTGTATTCATACTATTTTGATATAACTTCTTAATTTAACAAAGAAAATGTATCCAATGCAATGCATGTATGCTAGTGACAGCTATGTTTTAAACATGCATACCTTCTAGGGAAGGATTTAACTTGTATGTCAATGATTTAAACAGATTTTGGAAATATTATAACTTACATTATAATGATTTTATTCTCTATGTAATAACAAGAAACAATTGAACATTTTTATTCATTCTTTCTTCCACAAAGGCTGTCATGCAAACTATATTAATGGATTTCATTTTTTTCTATCTATTAATAATGTTTTCAAATGAAACATTGTGAAAGAGTTATCTCCCATTTAAGCAGACATTATTTCTTAGTTCATACTACAATCTTAGTAATCAATAAAAATATGCATTTTTTTTTAAAACTCTATACTTACATAGAAGCATTCAATTTTTACAATAATATTTTAATTTTCAATTTGTAAGTGTTTAATTTGATTGATTGATTGATTTGCATTGAATGCCACTTTCAACACTTTTGTGCTCTTTCATGGTGGTCAGTTTTTATTGGCGGAAGAAGCAGGAGTGCACTGAGAGAAGTGATTAATCTAAAGTACCAGTACACATATTGCTATCATGGTGTATGAAGTAAGGTGTCTAATACATACAAAAAATTTAACCAGGAAAATTTCATATATATTTACAAGGGGTTTACATTGTACCTGGTAGAAGTGTTGACGATACTGTTACTTGTGATGATAAACTATACCATTCTGTTGAGTCAAAATTCTCAATTTTTATCTCGTCTTGAGTACTTGTTGGCATTAGTTCATTATAAGCAGTGGTCTTTAAAGGTTCTAAATCACTGGATATAAATTCTGATTGAGCTACAGTTAGTAAAGTTTCAATATATGGATCTAATGTTGATGCTGAAACTCTCCATCTACTATTTCCATAAGTTAATGTTGCACTACTTTTAGACAAATAAGTTTCTGTTACAGCTGATTGTACTGTAGTACTGTTTGTTAAAACTACACTTTCAGGTTGAATCAAGATGAACGATGAAGAAGATGGCAAAATGTTCATATGATTTGTTGATAAACCAGATGTGCTGTTTATATGTAGTAGAAGTTTTGTAGATTCTAAATTATATGTATTTGATTGGGTAGACAAAACGGGTAGCTCCTCACTAGAAGTCTGTGTTAACACAGGTTGTTGTACATCAGAATTTAAAGTGACTGGAATAACATCACTAAACTTCAAGGTTGACTCAGATAGCTTTGATTGTTTTACATCTGATATCGAACTATCAGTAGCTGATGTCACAGATGACTTCAAATCAAAAGAAATGTCTTCTGATTTGAACTCTTCAGTCATGGAGGTAGAAAATGGCTGAGATTTATTATCTGTAACTGGAATGCTCTCTATTTGTTTACTTGTTTGTATTTCAGTTTTAAAATTTGTCATTTCATCAGAGTTAATGTAATTATTTTCAGTTTGAGAATAAGAAGTGAAATATACCAATTCTGTTGAGAAAACTGGTAAATTATAAAGAGATGAATAAGTCAACTGGATTTTAGGGTATTCATTGGACGAAACAAATTTGTCCTTTGTAAAATATGCTGAATCACTGTCCCTCATTTCTGTAAAAGGTTGTGAACTCATAACCACTGTTGAAGATGTAACATCGACATGTTTGTCAGATGTTGCTAAAGGTATGATGGAACTATAAGGAACTGTTTCAAGACTGATTCTTTCTGATGACAATAGCCCCATTAGCACTGATGATGACAGATCAATCTCCTCTGATTTAGGTCCTGCAGTTGTGTGGTGCTGATTATCGAAGGAACCATGAGGAATTCTTTCCTCCTCTGAAAAATTTAAAAAATTTGATACTTATATATAAACATAATTATGTATACATGTACATGTTTAGTGTATTCTTATGGATTTTTAAAGCAATTATACATAACAAACATAATATTTATATCTGTACAAGATAAATACATTTACTTTGAAAAGACACTGGTACAAAAATGCTACTAGATCCAATATTCAGTTGTTAAAATCCTTCAAGAGCAAGCGATTCTGAAGGGGTGTGTTAGTTATTGTGACTTTCTTTAAAAAACTTGCAAATACTGAATACTTTTGATACGTTTTTAACTTATTTGCAATTCACTGCTTAGCTACCATAGCCATATTCACAGACATGTGATTTTTTAATGTAAAGATACACAAAATTATCTATGGATTAATGAATAGTTTATTATATTTTTTGTTAAAGATTTATATATCTATAATGTATTAATAAACTTTATTACATTGGTTGCAATATATGACATTGATTTCCCAGTTAAATAAAAACCGATAATTTCACATGTGAAATAAACGTGGTTATTTCACTCTCTGACGTCATACAACAATAGGCGTTGTCAAGACTTCGATAACGTCGTATCAAAACAAATTGTCAATGCGTAGGAAAAAGATATAGTTCCTTACATTTTCTACATTAATTTCATAAAAAAAAACACATTTGCCAATGTAATAAAAAGAATAACTAATCGCCGTATTTGAATATCAAAAATAAGACAACTTGTGACCGAACCCTGCTATGGATTAAACTTGTGCTGCGCACTCGTTTAATCCATGCGTCGTTCGGTCACGCGTTGTCTTATTTTTGATATTCAAATACGGCAATTAGTTATACTATAATTAATCATACCATTTTGTTGAATAACAACAGCCAGAACAATAGCTATTGACACCACAGCCAAAAAAAACACATATCAGTCCAGCAATTAAAAGTTTTCTGGTGGCCTTCTTCTGTGCTGGATCAGATAAATCCATTGATTCTAAAACCATTGTCTTTAATAATGACTAAATTGATCCTACGACCATTCCAACATCAACTGGTTGAACCTTAACCATTATAAATTGTATTGCATAAGTAATGTTTAGAAATGTACATCCAAAACTTCAATCTCCTGAAAAGTAAATTTTTCGTGATTAGATCAGCGTCTAAACTTAATACCTACAAATCATTTCTCATGTGATATACATGTATATACACACAAGTAGTCAAATAACATGAATACTAAATTATTGAATTGAGAATTACATGTAGTTGTTCAATTCAAAAATATATAAGCATATTTTTCTGAGATGCTAAAAAGTAAAACTTAATGTAAACACATATACATTTGTACAATCACTGTGTGTATCATGTACATGTATATATATTGTGATGTCCTATTTTAAGCAGAATTTACATGTTCAAAGATGTTTTAACAGAAAATTTATTTGGTAGAATAATTCACCCAGATATCATGGATATTGGAATGTTTCCTAGAGTTAAATGAAAATAACTCCTTTTAGTTTTATTTCAACATAAATTAACCAATGCATCATGTTCATATTATAGATATTGCATTCTTAAAAATGCTGAAAACACATCAATATATCTTGCAGTATTTATTCAAAAAGGGCACTTCAGTTAATGTATTTTTTTTAAGAAATATTCTCTTCAGAAACTGCTGTTGTTACCTGTTGTTATTGAAATAGAGTTGTATTGTATTCAATGTATTATTGACTGCTAAATATCAAAATTTTTCTCACAGTGCTACATTTTGACAAATTGTAATCTCTTGCTTTGAAGAGGCTTCTGTTTATTTGTAAGTTTTAAATTTTTATCATGAACATGATAAATGTAAATAAAAAGTCTACAACCACAGAGGTGTCAACGCAAAAAAATAAAATAGCCTTTCTATATACCTCATAATTTTTTTACTATTCAAAAATATTACTGCATAAACTTTAAATAGCAGGAAACTATGTTATATTAGACTTCTTTGTTCTTTCCATTTTATCGACTGTGAATAAGTTAACAATACATTTAGAAACTTACTAAACTCAAGTATTATTCCAAATAGCAGTTTAGCCTATGCCTACCAGTCCATGCGTCTTTTGGGTAGTGGCTGGTGGACTCCTTGGTACAATGATATTTTAATTTAATCGTGTATTTATGATAAGCTTTAATTTACCTTTGGTGTTCCTATCGCAATAAATAGTTGCGTATCTTTAAATTAAGGTTAAATCTGTTTGTAAACACAGAAGCAAACTCTCGGATTACCATCTAAAATTTTTAAATTATTTGTTTACACAGGAAGTCAATAAATTAAATGTCAGACCGTATCTGGTCAGAATATTCCGGTAGAAAGCCACACGTGACGATTGAATCACGATTTCAAGAAAAAAATGTTTCCCAAAAGCAAGTTTATGTTGCCAAATTTCTATAGCGGTCAACGATATTTATTTCTTTTTCTTCCTTTTCCAATACAGTTCAGTCCTCGTTATCTGACACGATCTGTGACACGGTCAACGTAGACTCACTAGTTTGTGCCGAAAGCCGGGAACGTACCCGGTCTGCACCGTCATGATTGCGTACAATAAACGTTCGAATAGATGACTTTAAAAACTATCCAGAACCCTCGATTGAATAGCTTACTTGTAAGCAGCAACCTTCTTTAGAACAATCATGACAGGATACACAAGCCGCCTGAAATATCGTATTAATACTCTATTATATGCGGGTGCTGCTATTATTGCGCATAAAAATGGAAAGTTCATAATGAGAAATCTGAAATTATCTATTTTGTCGAAAAGTTATTTCAAATCAGCCCTTTAATCAAAGACATATACTTAAATCAGAGACATAAAATGCATATGCCTCTGCCTAAAGCATGCCTTTCCTATTTCATCAACTTTTCAATAAGAAGAATCAATGTTATTAAAATTTGCTGTTACAAAATGTAAAAATTATTATAAATTAAGGAATGTATCTCCCTCATAAAAAGCTCTGATTCCTTCACGGATTTGGCTATACTTTTTGGACCTTTTGGATTATAGCTATTAATCTTTTATATAAGCTTTGGATTTCAAATATTTTCAAGTTTGGCCACGAATATTACATCACTGAAGAGACATGTTATTGTATTGTCGAAATGCGCATCTGGTGCAGGAAAATTGGTACCGTTAATGTTATTACTACCACTGAGTCGATGCCTCTGCTGGTGGAATGTTAGTCCCCGAAGGTATCACCAGCCCAGTAGCCAGTACTTCAGTGGGCATGAAAATACGGATTTTTTTTGTGTTATTAAAATTTGCTGTTACAAAATGTAAAAATTATTATAAATTAAGGAATGTATCTCCCTCATGCAAAGCTCTGATTCCTTTCACGGATTTGGCTATACTTTTTTAACCTTTTTTTTTGGATTATAGCTCTTCATCTTGTATATAAGCTTTGGATTTCAAATATTTTGGCCACGAGCATCACTGAAGAAACATGTATTGTCGAAATGCGCATCTGGTGCAGGAAAATTGGTACCGTTAATGTTATTCAATAGATACAATATATCTATTTATTTTTTCTATCAAGCTGTAGATATTTCATTTTTCATACTTTCTCGCATCCATCAAGTTAATAGGAGATAGTGGGTGTTTTTCCTTTCAAATTCTTGACACTGTGTTTTTTTTTATTTTCAAATTTTTGAAACTACAAAGGAGATGTTCATTGTTCTTTTTGGGTTAATCTAATCAAAATATAGTTCTCTGATTTATCTTTGCTTCCTACGCATGAAGTATAACGAAAACAGAGAACTTCATTTTAATTAGTTTGCTTTTGGTTGTTATTGGCAACTTTTCATTTTTAGTGATTGAAGTATACAGTTTTTATAGTTGTTTCAATGGCTTTAAAAAAGTACATGAAAATATATGACTTTGTCACAACTTTAAGTGTAGTAATGCTCAACTCACACCTTCCTCCCTTCCACCGCTAATTGGAATTTAACTGGACACCAGCCGCAAGTCTAAGCTATTTAAGTATATACAGTTATTTTTTTGTATATGATATCAACATTACTATCACGACAATATGTACTACAATAGATTGTCAATCCTTACTTGTTTACAAGTAATATAACAAAAGCCGTACTCACTTACGAAGAGTCTGCACGTATCCATGCTTTTGGAAATAGTAATGATTATATCTATTCTATGTGATATATACCAATCCCATTTTAAACTGTTAATATGAAATGATACATATTATTATAAAACCTCTTGATACTACCATTTAAGAATATGAACACCACTTGAACTTTTACGGAAACCATGTTGAATTAACATACAAACCTAAAGAAGATGGTGTTCCCATACATACTTTTATTACTGTCTCAAGTTTTTAGGATAATTAAGTCAGCTGAAGGTCAGTATGATAAACATGTTTTATATCGCATGCACTGTTTGATATAAAAATATTTTTGGAGAACATATATAACAAAAGCGATATTGGGATACAAACATACGACAAAGAAATCTTGAATGTAAAATATGTATATTTCTATAGCTAAAATACCCTTTGAGAACATATTGCATATGGAAACAAGAAGAGGTTATCCTATATTTAGCTAAAAATACGTCATATTAAGAACTTGTTGGCCGATTTTCTTTCAATAACATGATAACTATATGTGCAGAGTAAAAGCACACATCTTCAAAGGCCACATGTCCGTTTTCGTTTTACCTGTCCTTTCCTGATATTTGTAGAAAGCCATGACTATTTTAGGATTTTTCAGGTAATTTGCCAAATTTAGGAATTTGAATTAAATGTGATCCCTTATTTTTTAGTTTCTTTTCGACAAGATCACAGTCACAATACAAACATGACTATGTACTAAAAAGCTGCATTTTATAATCCGGCAACACAGCAAGATATCTTTGTATCACCTTATATATAGGCCTATATCCAAAAATATACCCATATCAAACTAAAAAAATAAAGTTGGAAGAAACAAAAAGTTTGGCTTATAAATCTTTGGTACGATCAAACCTAGAATACTGCTCTTCAGCTTGTTCTCCCAAAAACAAAACAAACAAAAAAGTATTGAAAGAGTACAAAGAAGGGTATCATTTTACGTCACCGACAGGTACCAT
This sequence comes from Mytilus edulis, assembly GCA_019925275.1. Taxonomy (NCBI): domain Eukaryota; kingdom Metazoa; phylum Mollusca; class Bivalvia; order Mytilida; family Mytilidae; genus Mytilus; species Mytilus edulis. Next base: position 36,264,825 of record CM034361.1, on the reverse strand, counting down.
AACACCAGTAGTGTCACTTCCATGATGGAAATGGAAGTCACTTGAATCTCTCAGAAATATCAATCGAGCAACAGTGATGTACATAACACGAACAACCTTATAGCAGTAAATGTAGATCAAAATTTTACCTTCCACCACAGCTAGTAAAAAACTCCATATCTAACAATTCACTACAATGAACTACAATATCAAACATTCAGCACCAGAACTTATTCCTTTAATACAGCTTTTTCCCATTCACATTTGGAACTAAACAAACAATCCGTTCGATGGTCAAATCGAAATACGGACACTTTTTCATCAATTCATGCTGGAAAATGGCTAAAAATCGGTCCCCCCAAAAAAAATATTTCAATTTAACAGACCGTTATACAAAACGAAAGAAAGTAAAGATGAATGTGAAAGATTAAATATAAAAGAAAGTATCAATCTAGTTTTGAAGAGCGTGATTTCACATTTGACGTAATGAGTAAAAATATATATGTGATTTAGGTATAACATATCGCCATTGTGATTTTTCAATTTCAGATAAACGAATTAAGCATTTTATTTATTTAGCAATATTTCGCATTCATAAATTCCCTATTATTGTCTTATTCAGATACTCCAAGTACTGGTTGTGAAACACCAACAGCCCCTATAAATGGAAACTTTACTATTTTTGGTGACAATCTCTTAGTAGAATATGTGTGTGATGATGGATTCTATATGTACGGTGAACGCTATGGCGCTTGTATATCTTCAGAACAGAAGTGGACTGAAGACCCTCCTAAATGTTTAGGTAAATTTTACTTTTCTGGTGGTGAAGAACGAGAGTATTGATTCCATTGAAAAGTGATACAAAAACGTAAATTGACCAACCAAAACTTTACCCCAAAGAATTATATGCCTTACAAACAAGGGGCGAAAGATACCGTAGAGGGACATCCAAACTCATAGATCCAAAATAAACTGACAACGCCATGGCTAAAAAGAAAAAGACAAGGACAAATAGACAAATACAATACTAGTACACAAGACACAACATAGATAAATAAAGACTTAAGCAACACGAACCCAAAACAAAAATTGGGGTGATCATACAGTGTGTAATTTTTTGTATGTGTATTAAAAGGAGTCACAATCACACTCTAAAGACAAGTGCTGACTTGGCCAACGATACGAAACCAAAGGGACATCATTAAACATAAACATTGTATCTACTAACACTGATATAAAGTATGGTCGAACAATGTAATCACTAAGTTTCAAATCTACACAAAGAAATGGTGTATGCTCTCCCCAAAAATATTCAATGGTCCAATAAATGATACTAAGATTACCATCGACATATTGTCTGAAATTGAAGTTTAAAATTATGATTATAGTAAATCTTAGAAATGTAGAACTCTAGAAGCATGACGCAAAGTACACGAAAGGGATATTGTCAGAGCTAGGAAGAAATTTCTTCTAAACCACGTTAGAGAAGTTGTGATGAGAACATAGAGCCTATTTTTTTTATGAGTTTTGATTTTTCCTTTGGTATCTTCCGCCTATTATTTTGGATCGAACAGGATTTAAGTAGTATGTTCAATGAGATTGTTGACAAACAGAATTTCTCGATAATCCAGAAAAAAAGAAGTTTGAAGCAAATTAGAAACAAATTAGAAAAAGTAAAGGAAGTTCATTGGAATAGACATATGGAAGAATAGAAAGATTGCTTCCTATCAACGCTATCCGCCCCCATCAAACAGATGTGGAAGGTGGTTCAAAATGGTTGTTTTGTACAATATAAGACTTGAGTGTGCTTATACATATCATATTATTGACTTCATATACATATCATATTATTGACTTCATTTACATATCGTTTAATTTTTGTTGATCCTGTATACGATTATGCACTTTTAAAACTAGTATATAAGATTATATGATGCATTCAATATGCAACCGACGCTCGTTTTTCAGAGTTTCTCTTTTGTCTTCTGTAGCTTATGACTGTCCAGATTTACACCCTCCATCGAGAGGCTTTGTCAAGATGGAGAGGAATAATTCCATTGCCAGATTCTCATGTAAGCGTCGTTTCTATCTGATGGGCGGAGAATCTACTCTATTTTGTCTTGGAAACAGATGGAGCGGTTATTCCCCCCTTTGTGTAGGTATGTCGATGTTTAT
>CM034361.1:36182901-36262571 GCA_019925275.1 Mytilus edulis | reverse complement strand
AAAAGGATACTGAATTTTATCATATATGTGTTTTTTTATAAGACTGTTTATGCATATGTCATGTTGATTTTGACTCAATGACTTGTTATTGCTTTTTATATTTGACATCAATTACTATTTTACTGGTTATATTCCATAAAATTATTTTACAAGATTATAGTTGTTATTTCCGCAATGAATTGGCTTCCTAGTAAAAAAAAAAAATACGGTAAAGCAATGCATTGTACAGCCGACATGTTTTAATGTATGTTGTTTCCATTCAGTTGCTTTTTTGAATAAAGATGTAGAGTTGAAGGGTTATTTAGCGAATAAGGCAAATGACTTGTAAAATAATACGTGTCGATTTTTTCAAATTATGTTATTTCAGATGATATGGTTTTATGGCTTAATAATAAGAGCAAATATGATACCGATATTTGCATTTGTTCTCAATTTTCATTCATTTTGTTGACCTTAATATAACTTCTTTTGAACTGAGTTTTACTGTGCGTATTGGTGTGTGTTTGTTTTTGCGACATTGGCTAGAGGTGTAGGGGGAGATATGAGATCTAAAAAAAACATGTTGAACTCTGTCGTATTTTAGCGCCTGTCCCAAGTCAGGAGCCTCTGGCCTTTGTAAGTCTTGTATGATTTTCAATTTTAGTTCATTTACATGTACATATTTCGGAGTTTAGTATGACGTCCATTATCCCTGCACTAGTACACATTTTTCTTTATGGGTCAGCTGAAGCACGCCTCCGGATGTTGGATTATTCATGCTGTATTGAAGACCCATTGGTGACTGCCATTGGCGATTGCCAAATAAAATTGATCACAAGATGTTACAAAATGGATCTTAATATAAATTTAATACTAAACAGAAAACAATTAACTTGTGGCCACGATGTTATGCCACAAACATAAGGTGTTAATATTTTTTTGTACACCAGATCCGGATTTCGACAATAAATGTCTCTTCAGTGATGTTAGGGATCGAAACGGTATTTGGAAGGCCATATAAAATGTACCCTCATTTTTAGATAGACTCTTGAATTTTAAGAGTCAATATAGGATGAACGGATCATATCATTATCGAGTCTAAATTGAAAACTACGTTCAAACCTATGCTTGCGTTGGATAAAAACCGCAATTTTTATACGTGTGCATGTAAAACAAATTTCGTTGTAGAAGGGTCTAAATACAGCACAAACAGTTCAGTTCAGTTTCTTGTATATTCCTCCATTAATTGTGGAGCACTACCCAAAGGGTATAGTTTTAGCAACTACATGTATGTATACCTTAAAACATAAGGAAACAATTAATTATATACAGATGACTGAATTTGGTTATAATGATCACTAAATGATAGATATGATAATTAATTCATAGGATTGTCATCATAAAATTTTAAAAGATATATAATAATTCATATGTGCTGGGTTGTAAGAAAATGATAGGAAACAACTGCATATATTTACAAATAAGAATTAAAATGGTCTCAAATTAGAATTACTTATAATTATTAGTTAAGAGTGCTATACATACATCGGGAACTATAATGCAAATTATATTTTATAAGACTTATGTAAAATGGTTGGGGTTTGGAAAAAATTTAAGCTATAATATATACATACATTTTCTTTCAATTTAATTTGCTATATGGAGATTTTGTCATTATTCTTTAAACTATAACTGATATCTTACAATTTTAAAAAGAGAAGATCTATTTTAAATACTTATTAGTCATAAATAGTAAGATGATATACTATTAGTAATGCACTATTTTATTTTAAAAAGTTTGCTTATACTGTACTTATGATCAAGTTTTTTTATCCTTTTTGTGCGCAGCAAGTGCATCTCATAACACATATTTCTAGCCAGAGTTTCAATGTTTTCATACACAGTTGAGTAACAGTTTATGTCCTTGCTAGTACAGTCCATTATGAGCTGCAGTAAATTCCCTTGTTGTATGATCTTCTTGTATGTTGAGGTATCAATTTCATCCATTGTCTGTTCAATTTTTGAGCAGTATTTAGATCTTATTTGCTCTAACTCTTTGCAGTGTAGAATGAAATGTTCTAGATCTTCATTTCCCTGTTCACAGATTGTACACATCGGGTTAACTTTCGGATCGAACTTAGCTCTTTTGGCTTGGAATATGTACGTTTGAGTACTTATTCTTGCTTTTATTTCTCCTCCCTTTACATCTTTACTATTGTTTTTTACACTTTTCCATATATTGTGAGCTTCATTTAATGGATTGTTCTGTATCTCTATGTATTTAAGTGATGTTTTTTCCATTTTTTCATTATGACATTCATTTTTCCAGTATTCCTTGATCTTTATTCCTACTAGTCTTTTCCATTCGATTTTATTCAGTGGATTTTCTATGCAGTAGCTACTAGATTTTAAATTGTATTTTGATAGAGTTTTTTCTACTCTGTTGATAAAGTCTTTTCCTCTTTGGTCTGAAAATACTATTTGTCGGCGCAGAATTTCACATTCTATGGTTCCTGTATTTCGAACAATATTCATGAAGAAGGTAAGTACATTTTTGTCTAATGTGATGGCAATAGGTTCTGTTCCTACCAGGCTATAGACAGCCATATTTGCTGTATTATTTGGAAGCCCTTGAATTTGTCGGAGGATTTTTCTCTCTGCCAGCTCTAGCATGTCCTTTTCTTTTGCAAGTAAGTTCATCACCTCGAGTCCGTATATGCTTCTTGGTACTGCATATGTTCTCCATAGCTTGTATGCGACCATGGGTGAGAATCCCCGCCTGACATGTAACCCAGCTCCAAGAAGGCTGTATATTGTTGTCCTACCGGTTCTTATTCTTTTTGAGATATTTGCACGGTTTTGCTCGTTTCTTTTGATCCCTAGATGTTTGGTTTCATTGGTTATATTGGTGTCATTGTCTTCAAATTGCAATGTTGATATGTTTGAGCCTTTTGCATTGTATAGAACAGCTTCAGATTTAGTTGGATTGATTTTGACTAGATCTCTGCTTGTATGGTGTTGTACTATGTCTAATATTCCTTGTGCATCTGCAGTACTATTTGCCAGGACAGCAATGTCATCGGCACATGTTGGTGCAGGGACTTGTATATCACCAATACACGCTCCAAGTCCACTTTTTAATATGCTATCCAGTATGACGTTGTTGTAGCATTTATATAGCGTTGTAGATAGTTTTGCACCTTGTTGAATTCCTTGTAGCACCATTACATCTTCTGTACATTGCCCTTCCCATTTAACCTTAATGCTCATTCCTTTATACAAGTTTCTCAGTAATATCCAGAGTTTTCCTTTTATTACATAATGGTACAGTTTGTTGAATAGTATTTCATGGTTTAGCTTGTCAAATGCCTTTTCTGCATCAAGAGTTATTAAGATCAGCAGTATCTTTAATTTCTTACTTTCTTCGATTGCTTCTGATGTGAGGAATGCTGCACATAATGATGATACTCCTTCTGTAAAGCCTCTTTGCAGGGAGTTTTGTATGTTGTTAAATACAGAGTCAACTCTATCCTTCAATATACTTTGTAATAGTTTTGCAAAGGTTTTAGTTACAGTTATTCCTCTATAGCTAGATGGTAATGTTTTGTCTTTTTCTTTCTTTAAGACTGGTGTTAGAATCCCTGTCTTTAGGAAGATTGGTACATCCAAATATGTTAAGATTAAATTTAGCAGATGTACTATAAAGGGAGATAACTCTTCCATCCCATGTTTGTAGTGTTCTGCCGAAATTCCATCTTCATCTGGTGCTTTTCCTGCTTTAAGTTTTTCTATAGCTTTATTTACTTCCTTTACATTAACAAGATCTATGCCTTGACCTTTTTCCCTTTCTATGGATTCTATTATATTGTTTTGTATTTCTACTAGCTCTAGTTTTTCAGTGTCAAAATTTTCCTCTATTGTTGGTGTAGCTAGTTGTTGGAAATGTTCTTGCCAGATGTTCATTATGCTTGGTCCATCTTCTGCAGTCTTTTCATTTAGTTTCAGTATCTTGGTATTAGTAAGTGGTGTTTTTCTTTGCATGTTGATAAGCCCCCCCTAAAAATCAAATGGTAGCTCCCTAACAAGATCTATGCCTTGACCTTTTTCCCTTTCTACTGTTATGATATTGTAATTATTATGTTTATTTATGTTGGCCTAATTTGTGTTGTATGGCCTGATAGTTGTTTACCAAATAATCTTATAACTGTGCAGTTTAGGAATCACTGGAACAATCACAGAATGATTGGAACTTTCTAGAATGATCCTTATAAAAGATGCGTAATTTAAACTTCTACGTTATTCCAGAAACTTCCGTTGTAACTTTCCAGGATTTTCCACAATGTTCCATTATAGAGTGTTCTAGAATTTTCCATGACAACACTATATATACAGACACTAAAGTTAAACTCTCATAATTAAACTTGGACATAGACATTGATAGACATTAGTATTCATAGCATTTGGATTGACACTTTTATTCTAAAGACAACATCATACTGGATTATGACATTAGTAGTGAACGTAATATTCAAATTGGATTCCGAAAGATTTCCGGATACAGATAAAGATAACAGATTGGACTCATATTTTGACAGTTATGTTAACAGTAATATTTGTGTAATACCTTTTGTAAACTTTTGTATATTAAATGTTGTTAAATTTTACTATTGATTTGTGTCTTTTGTTGGCTACAATTTAAAGGCGATTTCTGGCCGTAACAGAAATTGGGGGCTCGTCCGGGAGAACGAAAATATCTTATTCAAAATTTATTCAATATTTTTATTATAACTAGCCAACAAAATTCTACAAAATGGCATTTGATGCCGGTAATTTTTTGAAAACGCCAGACCTGGAGAGTTTTGATAATTTAAAGAAAGAGGAATTAGTGTTGCTTGCTAAACATCTGAAATTAGATTTTAGAGTATCTACGAGAAAACAAATTATAAAAAATTTGGTCATAGACAAATTAGTGGACGCAGAAATTTTAGGTGAAGAGGCTCTTGATCTTAAGGTCGAAAACGTTGACGCCTTTAAATTAAAACAGCTTGAATTAGAACATAAACTTAAATTAAAAGAACTGGAAATGAAGGAGATGGAGAAAATAAAAGAACTTGAAATGAAGGAAAGATTGGAAATGGATAAAAAAGAAAAAGAAGATGAATTTAAATTAAAAGAACTTGAAATGAGGGAAAGACTAGAGATGGAGAAACTGAAAATTGAAATGGTCAAAGAAGAAAGCAACACTAAAGTCCAGCCGAAATCAGAATATTTTGATGCAGCAAAAAATATACGTTTGGTTCCTAAATTTTGTGAAAAAACAGTCGATAAATATTTTCCACAGTTTGAGAAAATTGCTCATAATTTGAATTGGCCAAAGCCATATTGGACTACAATGCTACAAAGTGTTTTTGAGGGTAAGGCCGCTGAAATATACTCTGCACTTCCATCAGAAAAAAGTTCTGATTATGACATGGTGAAACAGGAAGTTTTGAAAGCTTATGAGCTAGTACCAGAAGCATATAGACAGAAATTTAGATCTTATAAAAAGTTTGATTCGCAAACCTATGTGGAATTTGCTCGGGAAAAAGATCTATTTGATAAATGGCTTACTTCAAAGAAAACAGATAACAATTTTAATAACCTAAGACAATTGATGTTATTAGAAGAGTTCAAACAATGTGTTCATTTAGACTTAAAAACACATTTAGACGACAAAACTGTTGGGACAATACATGATGCAGCTGTTATTTCAGATAATTATACTCTTTCACATAAAAGAAGTTTCAAGGGTCAAAATGTTAATACTTCCAGTGGAAATTACAAAAATCAAAGCACTGAGCATACTGATAGTAAGCCTGTTCCACAGAATAAGAGTCAGTCCAGTTATAATATGTCTAGTCCAAAATTTGATACTTTTGAGAAGAAGTCACTGACTTGTGCTTATTGTAAGAAGATTGGTCACCTGATGGCTGATTGTTTTAGACTCCAGAAGAAGAATGAACGAGATAATAAGCCGAAGACCAGTGATTGTACGACACCTTATATTACCAGTACATTGGAATGCCCTGCGCGTCAGACTTTTAAGTCCAGTTTTTGTGATTACATGGAGGAATACAAACCCTTTATGTCTGATGGGTTTGTTTCTATTGTTGATGATACCACTCTTCAGCCTATTAAGATTTTACGGGACACTGGAGCTTCTCAGACTTTATTGTTAGAAGGTGTGTTGCCTTTGTCCGAGAATACTTCTGTTGGTGCCTCCGTTTTGTTACAAGGTGTAAAGTTAGGTTGTATAGATGTTCCTCTCCATCGTATTTATCTGAAGTCAGATTTGATAACTGGACCAGTTGTTGTAGGTGTTCGTCCTAATCTCCCTGTTGAGGGTGTTACCTTATTGCTAGGAAATGATCTAGCTAGGAACAAAGTGGTTGTTGAACCAATTGTTACCAGTGAACCGGTGGTGGATGTTAAATCACCTGAAGATGATGCTGAATTGTATCCAGCTTGTGTTGTTACTAGGGCGATGGCTAGAAAACAACAAAATGAGAATTTGCAAGAAGACAAGTTTGATTACATGGACCTTTCTGACACTTTTATAGCTGATATTGAAGATCCTGGTAACTCAGAAAAGGCTATTATAAAACCACCTAGTGTTAACAAAAAAGTTATTATGCCATGGCCAGATGTAAACAGCCATTCATTAGACCGAAATAATTTACTCGAAGAACAACATAAAGACCCTGAGGTTCTTCAGCTCAGCCAGAGGGCTCAACCACAGGAGGAAGCAGACAAAGTGGCCGAATGCTATTACCATCAGGACAGTATTTTAATGAGGAAGTGGAGGCCTCCTGATGCTACCCCAGAGGAGGAATGGAGAGTGCTATACCAAGTGGTGGTGCCTAAAGTTTATAGACAAGAAATTATTGGTCTTGCCCATGACACCCCTTGGCTGGACACTTAGGTATAAGGAAGACTTGTCTTAAGATCTTGCAGCATTTTTACTGGCCTAAACTTAGAAATGATGTTGCAGAATACTGCAAATCATGTCATATATGCCAGGTTGTTGGTAAACCTAACCAGAAAATACCACCAGCACCACTTCTGCCTATTCCAGCCTTTGACGAACCTTTCAGCAGAGTTCTAATTGACTGCGTTGGACCTTTACCAAAGACCAAAACTGGAAATGCATATTTATTGACAATCATGTGTACATCTACCCGCTTTCCTGAAGCTATTCCGCTCAGAAATATCAAGACACCTACTATCGTCAAAGCTTTGATCAAATTTTTCACATTAGTAGGACTTCCTAAGTCTATACAGTCCGACCAGGGATCAAATTTCATGTCAGGTTTATTTCAGCAAGTCGTATACCAGTTAGGGATTGCTCAGTACAGATCAAGTGCTTATCATCCAGAATCTCAAGGTGCCTTAGAACGTTTTCATCAAACATTGAAGAACATGATTAGAACTTTTTGTCTTCAATTTGACAGAGACTGGGATGATGGAGTTCACTTTCTACTTTTTGCGGTTCGAGAGGCTGTTCAAGAATCCCTTGGATTTAGTCCCTTTGAGTTGGTATTTGGTCATACTGTAAGGGGACCGTTAAAATTGATTAAGGAAAAGTGGCTTACTGAACATACTGACTTGAATCTTTTAGACTATGTATCTAGATTTAAAGAAAAATTGTATACTGCTTGTCAAATTGCTCAGAAAAACTTTAAAAATGTACAGAACAAGATGAAAATATGGTATGATAAAGATGCCAGGGACAGAGTTTTTGAGCCTGGTGATAGCGTACTTGTATTTCTGCCTGTCCCTGGACATCCTTTACAGGCTAAATATTGTGGTCCTTATACAATAGAGAGTAAAATTAATGATTTGAATTATATTGTAAAAACTCCAGGTCGGCGCAAACAAAATAGAGTGTGTCATATTAATATGTTAAAACCATATTTTGAGCGTACTAATGTTCTATGTGATAGTAAACCAGTTGCCACTTTAGGCATGGTTAAATTTGAGAACAATCATGACAAACCAGATGTAATTGAACCAATTTTTAGTTGTAAAACTATGGAAGAGACAGTTAGATTGAAAAATTCAGAAATTTTGTCAAATTTAGATTCAAAACTTGCACATCTGTCTTTTGATCGTAGAGAAGAAATAAAAACTTTGGTATTTTCTTTTAAAAATCTTTTTCCAGATGTGCCAAACAAAACCACTGCTGTTTGTCATGATGTTGATGTAGGAGATGCTTCTCCAATTAAGCAACATCCTTACCGGCTCAATCCACTCAAACTTGAAGCTATGAGAAAAGAAATTAAATATATGCTTGACAATGATATTATTGAGCCGAGTAACAGTGAATGGAGCTCTCCTTGTCTCCTTGTGCCAAAACCAGATAAAACCTTTCGTTTCGTGACTGATTTCAGAAAAGTAAATTCAGTCTCAAAATCTGATTCCTATCCAATTCCAAGGATAGACGATTGTATTGATAACATTGGTCAAGCAAAATTTGTGAGCAAATTTGATTTGTTGAAAGGTTATTGGCAAGTTCCATTGACACAGAGAGCTCGTGAAATATCAGCTTTTGTTACACCAGATGGCTTATTTCAATATACTGTAATGCCATTTGGCATGAAAAGTGCTCCAGCTACATTTCAAAGAATGATCAATAATGTTATAAAAGATTTAGACTGTTGTTATGCTTAGATTGATGATCTTATTGTATGTAGTGATAGCTGGGAACAGCATTTAACACATTTGTATGATACTTTTGATAGATTGTCACAATCAAATTTGACTGTTAATCTTGGTAAAAGTGAATTTTGTCAGGCCACTGTTGATTATTTAGGGCATACAGTTGGCCAAGGTCAAGTGAAACCTATTATGGCTAAAGTAGAAGCCATTTCCAAATTTCCTCCTCCTACAAATAGAAAACAACTTATGAGATATTTAGGCATGATTGGATTTTACAGAAAATTTTGTTCAAATTTTGCTACTGTGGTTCAACCATTGACTCATCTTTTACGAAAAGATTCTAAATTTATCTGGAGTGAAAATTGTCAAAACGCTTTTGAAAATAGCAAATCACTTTTAATTAATAGTCCAGTTCTGATTACTCCAGACTTTGAAAAACAATTTAAACTTGCTGTTGATGCAAGCGATGTAGGAATAGGAGCTGTTTTATATCAAGAGACAGATGATAATGTTGAAAAACCTATATCATATTTTTCTAAGAAATTAGATAAACATCAGAAAAATTATTCAACTATTGAAAAAGAGTGTTTTGCAATGTTGTCAGCACTTCAACATTTTGATGTATATTTGAATCCCACTGTATATCCTATTCTTGTTTATACTGATCATAATCCTCTCACCTTCATGCATAAAATGAGAAACAAGAATCAGAGGTTGACTAGGTGGAGTTTATTGTTACAGGAATATGATGTAATTGTAAAACATATTAAGGGTAAAGATAATGTAATAGCTGATGCTTTATCTAGAGCTTATTAAATCACTTTGTATATATTATGTATTTTTGTTCATATTATTCATGATAAGTTTTTGTTACACTAAAACTTCTTTTAAGGGGGGAGGTGTTATGATATTGTAATTATTATGTTTATTTATGTTGGCCTAATTTGTGTTGTATGGCCTGATAGTTGTTTACCAAATAATCTTATAACTGTGCAGTTTAGGAATCACTGGAACAATCACAGAATGATTGGAACTTTCTAGAATGATCCTTATAAAAGATGCGTAATTTAAACTTCTACGTTATTCCAGAAACTTCCGTTGTAACTTTCCAGGATTTTCCACAATGTTCCATTATAGAGTGTTCTAGAATTTTCCATGACAACACTATATATACAGACACTAAAGTTCATAATTAAACTTGGACATAGACATTGATAGACATTAGTATTCATAGCATTTGGATTGACACTTTTATTCTAAAGACAACATCATACTGGATTGTGACATTAGTAGTGAACGTAATATTCAAATTGGATTCCGAAAGATTTCCGGATACAGATAAAGATAACAGATTGGACTCATATTTTGACAGTTAAGTTAACAGTAATATTTGTGTAATACCTTTTGTAAACTTTTGTATATTAAATGTTGTTAAATTTTACTATTGATTTGTGTCTTTTGTTGGCTACAATTTAAAGGCGATTTCTGGCCGTAACACTACATTTTCCAAAAAACCAAAAAAGTGAAGAAGTATATTTTAACAAAACGCATTTGACTTAACAGGTCGAACAACTGATGTTCTTTAACCCTGCTGACTGCCATTGGCGATTGCCAAATAAAATTGATCACAAGATGTTACAAAATGGATCTTAATATATAAATTTAATACTAAACAGAAAACAATTAACTTGTGGCCACGATGTTGTGCCACAAACATAAGTAGGTATATATATATGAATGAATGAAACAAAACTGAATTCTCAACCAAAAATGCATCTGCTCTTTGGTCGGGTTGATGACTCTTTGACCAATTCTTCATTTCCATTCTCAATTTCATACATAAACTCATCTAAGATACACGATCTGTCATATCTATATATTTGGTGGAAATTATAATCCATAGAAGAACTTATCCTAAAAAATTAGACTTGCAGCCTTCGATTAAACTAGATTTATTTGTAGGATACGGATGCCCAATGTTTTGAGTTTTCAATTCTTGAATTGCATATGAAAACTTTTAGTGATGAGTAGCTGGGACATACACAATTATAACGATGGATAGTTATCTCACTGGTCTCGCCTTCTTTTTATATAATATATAGATATAGGAAGATGTGGTGTGAGTGCCAATGAGACAACTCTCCATCCAAATAACAATTTATAAAAGTAAACGATTATAGGTCAGTGTACGGCCTTCAACACGGAGCCTTGGCTCAAATACATATTTATAATCAATCAGTGCTTATCGTTTAACAGATATTACACCATGATCCCTTATTTGAATCTACCAACTATAATCTGCGTCATAATCAAACTTGTACAATTCACGGCCGACACTCGGCTAACCGAGAGATTGGTCGGTTAATCTATATTGAGTATGCGGCTATATCGGCGGTTGGTCTGTTAATCGGGTTGGCTAAAGTCTGTTAATCAGGTGTTATCGATAAAATCATTGAAAGTTCAGCATGTTTTATTGTATAACTTTCTAAATATATTTTCATCATAAAAAGTATTCATGTCTAACAAAACAATTCAATGTACTGCATTCAGTGGTGTAATTATTATTTTTCTAGCTTCGATGTACGATCTATAAAATGAAAAGGCGGGTTACTCATCAATAAATTTATACACATTTTACACACATAAAATGTACACAAAATGACACATTGGTTAAATTTACTTGCATTCAATATTTTGAACATCGAAAAAAGAAAGGCATTATGTTTGTTAACCATATTGATATCATTGTGTGAAAAATCTACACGAAAATCTGTATTTTGGTGACATAAATCAATCTTTATTTAAAACCTGGTCTGTTAATGGGTCGGATGTATAAAACCCGGTCTGTTAATTGGTCTGTTAAGAGTTATGAATGGCAATAAAAGTATAATTTTGTTGCTATATGGGGTGTTATCGGATCAAATGAGTAGGCTCAAGACGAGCGGCTAAAATATACGAAAACAACACATGAGCAATGAAACATAACATATACGGAAACAACACATGAAATTGAAAATTGATAAAAATGGTTTCAAAAAGTGTAATATTAAAGTAATATTAATTTCATCCAAGAATGATCGCATATATCATGTTGATTCTGTTTAATTGTCATGAATGACACAATTTTGTCATCTACACTGGTAATCAGTATATAAATCAGAGATAAACGTCGTAATGTAACTAACATCAGTAAGTAAAATATTGGGATGACAAAGTATGAAAAATAAAGAAAGAATAATGAGAACCAAAAAGTATACAGATCTTTAGATTAATATAACAAAGAAGTGTGTAATGTTTTAAGCAATAATCATAAATCATTTTTGAGATACGGCGCGACATGTAAAAAAAACCTCCCTGTTTAACAAAATACTCAATAACTCCAAAATAAAGTATTGAATCATCAACAAAAAGTATACAGATGTTTAGATTAATATAACAAAGAAGTGTGTAAAGTTTTAGGCAATAATCATAAATTGTTTTTGAGATACGGCACAACATGTAAAAAAACCTCCCCCTTTTTTACAAAATACTCAATAACTCAAAAATGAAATTTTGAATCATCACCAAAAAGTATACAGATCTTAAGATTAATATAACAAAGACATGTGTAAAGTTTTAAGCAATAATCATAAATCGTTTATGAGATATGGTGCGACATGTAAAAAATCCCTCCCCCTTTTTTACAAAATACTCAATAACTCAAAAATAAAATTTTGAATCATCACCAAAAAGTATACAGATATTAAGATTAACATAACTAAGAAGTGTTTAAAGTTTTAAGCCATAATCAAGAATCGTTTTTGAGATACGGTGCGACATGTGAAAAAACACACCCCTGTTTTAGTTACAAAGTGCCGTAACTCAAAAAGTTTTAATTTTATTTTCACCAAAAAGTATACAGATCATTTGACTATCATAAGAAACAACTATGTTAAGTTTCATGAAATTTGGATAAGTCGTTCTCAAGTTAAGTTGCGACATGTTTATGCCGGACAGACGGACAGACGGGCGGACAGACAGACGGACGGACGGACAGACAGACGGAAGGACAGACAGACGGACGGACACCGGACATTTGTATACCATAATACGTCCCGTCAAAATTTTGACGGGCGTATAAAATCGAGAGAAAAATAATACTTGTTTAAGAATACACACATGAAACACCGATGGCTATTGAAACAGTAACGGATTGCGATGTATTGGTGACAAATTCTAAAAGTTTACATGCGGACAACTATGGTGGCAGGTTAATGCCATT
The DNA here is from genome assembly GCA_019925275.1 of Mytilus edulis. Classification (NCBI taxonomy): domain Eukaryota; kingdom Metazoa; phylum Mollusca; class Bivalvia; order Mytilida; family Mytilidae; genus Mytilus; species Mytilus edulis. Next base: position 36,249,634 of record CM034361.1, on the reverse strand, counting down.
TTACGTTTTAGCGCTTTAGCGTTTTCGCCTTACATATTCTATATGGCGAAAACGCGAAATTGCGAAGTCGAAAACGCGAAAACGCAAAACCGATTTCTCGTTTTCGACTTCGCCTTTTCGCAATTTCGCGTTTTCGCCCTGAAAGGCGAAACCGCGAAAATGCGAAATGGACTTCACCGGCCACCATAGACAACTGTAGTTCTCCTCTGCACTCATGTAGAAAGGAACTAAACGGAATAAAATGAATTGAAACTTAAAATAACCAAATGTAGCTGCATTTGCTCCTTTTCGTTTACTTCTTTAGAGTGATTTGTAAACAACATATGATTAAGTAATAGAAGAAAAGATTCAATTGGATGATGCTGACGAATTAGGGTTTAACGTCCAGTGACAAATATCATGTTCATATGTGAACGAGAACACGTTATATGTACCCTGTGTTGTATTAGAAAGACAATTTTAGTCGGAATTAAGAACGTGCTACTTCGAACAGACAGAAAAATTAAGGCTGATTGAAAAGGTCAATAAAAAATTCATGCATATTCCAGAGGTCAATCCATATCACGCTATATTGAAGTGACACAACCTTCAATAAAATTCAAAGAAAGTCAAAATAAAAATGCTCTTTCTAGGATACTGTGGCACCGTACTGTCATTTTTGTTTACTCAGGAACATCTCATTCTTAAATTTTTCAAGGGGAAAATATAAAGGTAGCAAAATTATTGTCGTGGCTAAATAACTCTTAACTGACACAATTTCAATTGTCCAACCCATTAACAGACTGTATTCCCATAATTTTCACTAAAACGTGGTATTATTCACGTTATTTTACAATTATGAAATATTTACTAATGTCAATTTATTTTTTAGAACCACAGTACTATTTTTTGTCCTTTAAATGATATCTAAATTTGTTTGCTTCGCCTTTTATTAAAAAAATTGCTATGCGTATAAGCATAAATACTACATACTTGCGCGACGCCTTTTAGTTTTACTGAAAACTGCGCAGACTAAGAAATGTTTTTACAAGTGCAAAATGTTCTATGATATTTATCATTTTGTCAGACACTTTTCTTTTTTTGATTTGGTTCTTATAACATGCCAAAATTCTGTATACTTAATACAGTTTAACATTAAATTAAGCGTTTTACTCTTAACAGACGTATAACCAACCCTATTAACAGACCAATCGCCCATATAGCCGCATACTCAATATAGATTAACCGACCAATCTCTCGGTTAGCCGAGTGTCGGCCGTGCAGTTCCTATAACTCGGACTTATTTGTATTAGGTAAACCTCGGACTCTGGATCAGTTAATATAATTATTCGAAATTAAAATTTTATACATATCTCAAAAGGTCTTGGCAACAGAAGTTTTGACAGAATCATAAAAATTACACATTTTATTTATTTTTGAAGTGGGATTGATTTATATAAAAGGAAGTATTTAACTAAGATAAATATTTCGACATGTTCAATATATGTATTGGAACATGTTGACAAACAAATCTGAATTTGCATGACATTTGACAAATTTTCCTGTTTCTGTCTTCTGATATTTCATGATGAAAAACTTAATTTTCCACCAAATAGTAATTTTCTGGCAATTAAATTCTGCCAGTTTCCGTATACAATCATAAAATTATGTTACGATGAATTTATTTAGTGCACTTATGTTGGCCTGAATCTATAAATTAGAACATAAACTCATGAACGCAGTGTGTTCAGTGACATTATCTGTATAGTAAAATAGCTGATTGCAGTATAAACTGCAAAACATGTCTAAGTTGTAAAACAGCGCCAAAGCATGTCATTTGTATAAACGCCCAAACGTGTCCAATCTCCATAATGTGTCCATATTTTCATTTTTTACAGGAAATGTCATTCGTGGCAATATTATAAATACGTAGGTTATTTGGTTATTACTTTTTCATTAACGTATACTCATTTTGCAATTTCATTAAAAAATAGAAAATAACTTTGTCTTTTTATCTAAACCGGCAGAATAACTTGTGTAAAAGTGGGGACGGGACGTTCGTTAAGCTATGTTGGATGTAAATGTAAGCAGCCATGCTCAGTTAAATTTTAGATATAAAATCAGATACATCGTGTAGGGAGAATTTCCCATTCACTGCGCAATTCTAACTGGTCATAAAAAAATCGTTTATACTCGCTCATGAATTTTTTAAATTAAAATCCCAACTAGTGTTAATCCCAAATAACCTTATTATACATTTAGGTCCAATCTTCAATTCCTGGTATGATAATAGAACCTATCTACAGTATAAAAAAGAAAATGTGGTGTGATTGCCAATGAGACAACTCTCCACAAGAGACCACATGACACAGAAATTAACAACTATAGGTCACCGTACGGTCTTCAACAATGAGTAAAGCCCATACCGCATAAACAGCTATAAAAGGCTCCGAAAGGACAAATGTATTTTTGCTAACATAAGATCATTCAAATAATGCATGAAATATTTGACACTGGACGTTATGTCTCTTGTTCGTGTGTCTTTAGTGATGCTCGAAACCTATAAAATTTATTTAAAAAAAACCCTGACAACCAGTTTATGATTTGCAGAGCTTTCACAATACCAGACTGAGAGTTGAAAAAAGAATGTCAATTCTGCATGCTGAAAGCCAGACATGCAATATCTGGATTAATATAAAAGCATCATCGGAGTTTATAAGTACAACATAATTTACATAGTAAACGATTAATTCAACTGTACAAGAATTATTTGTATGTTCGCAAAAATTGAGCATGAAATACTTGCAACTGGCCAATAAGCAAATACAGTCAAAAGTTAATTCATATGTTACAGATTGAATTTACAATTATGATAATCATTAATAACCGGCATTGAACAAACTAATGCTAATAAATGACCACTTCATCAACTGTGTCCCCATCATAGAATAGCCATAAACGTTATAGCATTCAGGAAATGAGTGTTTTAACGCTAAAAGACGGGAGACGTTCTGGCGTGTAATAGTGGTCACGTTTTGGCGAAAAAGAATTATCGGACACGCGTTTGGGGGTTCTGAAATCGGACATGTTTGGAGATATTGAATATTACGGACACGTTTGGGGAAAATAGACTCATTTGGGGGAAACGGACACGTTTTGGGAGGGGGGAGGACACGTTTGGGAGTGTTAAATATATGTCAGTGTTGATACCGTACTTTGACCTATGTAATGGTTTACTTTTACAAATTGTGACTTGGTTTGAGAGTTGTCTCATTGGCACTTATATCACACCTTCTTATATCTATGCGGAACATTCAAAATCAATATAAGTACCGATAAATTTAAAAAAACGATTCAAAATTTTTACTACAGCCTTAAATTGATAAAATTTTCGAATAAGTTAACATGGATCGTAGCTGTTTTAGAAAATGGGTTTGCGAAACAATATATCATCGCATATACTTGAGTTTTCCCAACTTATGTCTGTGCATAAAGAATAGTAACATATGCTGAAATATATATTTAATCCAGTAACAATTCGTGTTGCCTCGAGATGTTTTTTTCTAAACGAAGTTGTTAATTTCTGTGTCATTTTGATCTCTTGTGCAGAGTTGTGTCATTGTCATTTTAGTCTCTTGTGCAGAGTTGTATCATACCAAATCTTCTTTTTTATATAGACCACAGTTGTTGGTTATTTTTTTAGCTTCAAAGGCATATTCTAAAATTGGAGGAATATAAAATTTATGTCAAGCTCTTTTTTCTATCATAAAATTAATATCTAAAAGTCAGAACAAGCTAGAAGACGTCAAGATATAACGTATGAAATAATTTTCATGTTTTCTAAGTAAGCGAAGATATATGTGAGTTTGATTTGCATGAGAAAACTTTTCCATCTATACTATTAAACGAGAAGACCTCATTGTGTGTGTCGCTTCTCTTCCTTCCATAACAAATCAATCATCATGCCTCTGTGTCCTATAGGTAACATGCATAGTTGCATTTGTCATCTATTCTTATCATTATTTAGATTGCGTTATTTTGGGAGAAAAACGACAAAAAGTAGTCCGGGTATGATTCCGTCATCAGACTGACTTTAGTCCTAGATACGACTTCCGGTTTGAAACGTGCACAAATACAACCAATCGAGGATAGATAACAAAAAAAATAAAATGAATAAGCCAATCAGAGCGTTCTTCATATCATGGTGTTTAGATCGCAAGAACCACAACTATTATACCTCCTTATAGAGGACAATTATTTTCCGCGTTTATCTACATGTAAACTCCGATTATACTACTTTAATATATATAGAGACTCTCTGTATTCTGTCTACTATTTTTTTTGAAATGTTTACTACTTTAGGGGTCATACCAGTTACATATATATCAAAATAAATAAAACATGATCAACTTCATCATAAACTACCTCGACCAAAAACTTTAACCTGAAGCGGGACATACGGACGGACGGACGGACGACCGAACGAACATACGCATGGATGCACAGACTAGAAAACATAATGCTCATAAATTGGGCATAAAAATTTATTGTTGAAAGGGAAAATAGTGATTTGGCAAATATGAAAGTAAGGTAGAAATAAGAGGGAGGCAGGACCTTTTTCGGATCGTCGGGATCGGGTGTTTTTAAGCTCGGGATTTGGGGATTGATCCTTACGGGATCCGGGAATATATTTTTCGATTTCGTGATTCCGGGATATGAATTTCTTTAAATTCTGCATCTTGGGATTTCGGGATCAGGAACCCTCCGACCATCCCTCAAATTAGCCTTAGTCGGTCTTATTCATTTATGCAAGATTCATATCCTACCATTAGCATGTTAATAAGGCTCTCAAAAAGAAAAAGCACTGATGAATTGTCCTTGAAGCATATTTTATTAGACTTATAATGGTGTATAAGCAATTACATTTATTTGATGTTAACGAAAATAATTGAATTTAACAGAAAGGAAACAAATATTGGACTTTGGAAAAAGGGAGAGGGCTTTTGATACCTTTTATGAAATTCTCCATACATAATATCTTTTACGAAAAAATCATCCTACAACAGTTCACAAGCTGTATATGATCGTATATGCCCGCGATTTCGCGGGTGTGTTCTAGTTTTTATAAAAAGAACAGACCATAATGATAATTTAGTCATTTCATTCACAGGCACTTGTCTCAGAATATATGAAGGTATATAAGAAAAAAAAAGTTCTGAGACAAGTGCCTGTGTGCAAATACCTGAACATAAGTTTCGAAACAAGACAAATTTCAAATAGACACACCTTTGTACATAGTGACATTATAAAGACTGGAGTTATCTTTCCTTCACTAGCTGGCTCTCTCACACTATTGTGTATCATTAAAAGATAAATTGTGCAATAATGTTTAATGGGTGTAACTATTATGAATGAGTATATGATTGTTATCTTTTTTTTTACTGATCATTTTTTTCTTGTTTGTTCAAGATATGCACAGCGGGCCCTTTTAATAGGCATACTAATTGCTGTGTAGGCTCCCCATGCAAGCCCTCTTAGTCTGGAGATATAGGAATGCATCAACTGAAGCGTTAAAGTCAGTATAGTTTGAATATTGTAAACAATGACTCTTAATCATTTTATTTTATTGAAAACTTGGGCTTATAATACGCGAAACCAGATGAAAAAAGGCAATAACAAACGATACATTTATAATTTGACTAGTCTACTTCTAAATTTCTGAATACAGTTTTGTTTACAGTAATGTGAGGTTGTCGGTTGCTAAGTATGTAAAAAAAAAATATGAAACATTAACTGATGATATATTAGTAAAATTCACTATTTTGAGGATCTTTTTATTTAATTTTAATGTTTTTAATACATCTCAACTAACTTTATCGAAGCTTATGAACGATATTAATATTACTGAAATCTACTTTCGCTTTGATCCGGAAATGAAGAATTGATTATTGGCCTTTCTTGATTGAGGTGACAAACAGGGTGTAGTGGTACTGGATTGTCTTCAATAAAGAGATATATGGGCAAATTTCTATTACTAATCACAATCAATCGAACATTTTTATTTTTATTATTTTTTTTTGGGGGGGGGGGGGGGGGGGGCGAAAAAGGGGGAGAGATAACGGTTGTTTGGAAATAAACGTATTTATAATGTAATATTATTTCTTCAAATAAAAATGCTACCAACTAATATGTGACGCATTCAACACTTATGTCAAATACGAGGTTAATATATCTTTTAATGTTTTGAGGGTAAAAACAGGATGGTTTCTATCTATTGAATGTTATTAAGGCCTAGGTTTTATATTAATAAATAAATTTTCACCTAAATGTCGCTAAATAAAATTGGACAGGCATACCCTGCATTTATTATGATTTTCAATAACCTATATAATCAAATAGCTGAAAGACCCCATCTTTAATTCCTGATGAATTATGATTCATTCTGCGCTGACAACAGTATTTGTGTATACAAGATATGTATACTCGATTGGAGTAACGCTCTCAATGTGTATCTACCATACATACATAAAGAAAACATTTGTTTCTGACATTCAAAATACGCAACTACAACCCGATATTATCAGATTATTACATGGCATTTTTCATATCGCATGTATTATTAGCCATAGGTTCATTATCAGCCCAAGAACCGCATGGCTCGAGGTCTGATATTGACCGAGGGCTGATAATACATGCGATACGAAAAATGACATTATGATCTTTTTATCTTATACTTCAACAATGGAGAAAAATAACAGATTGATATATTGATCCTTTTAAGTGGCTCTCAAATAGGAGTACACTGAGTGATCGAAAACGTTTACAGACGTCGGACCCCAAATGTAGTACATCCGATATAAAATCTATCTATCATATACCTAAATGGAATAGAAAAACAACAGTATGATATATTCTTTATTATGTGGACGAAGAAAAAAAAATCAACAATATACGTAATGAACACTGTTTGACAACTCCACATTTTTAAAGTAACTTTCTTAAATATATTGATTTTTTTTTACAAATGCAATTCATTTTATCATATGTTTGTTTATTATTTTTTTTCTTCGTTTTACACATAGTTTTCTGTATGGAATTCACGTTAGTTTAATACTATTATCATACTGTAAAAATTATGTTATTTTCTCTAAGTATATGAATAATAAAGTAAAATATCAACTGCTCGATTCAATACGATATGCTCACTCGACAGAAAGCTTCATATTGTGATTCTAAGCTGATATCAAGTTTACAATAATCTGATAATCGGTACATATAAAGTTTGATTTTATGAAAGGTAAAACTGTCTTAAGGAAATGGAAAAGAACAGTAATTGAACGATAAACAGATAATCGGATTTTCTACGTTTAGAAATCTTAAAATATCAACCTCTTGTCGAAACAGTTCACATTGTGGCTCACTGCTAATATTTTACGATATTGATTGGTACTAAACTTGATAATCTATGCATGCACTTTATTGTTTCCCGAATTAAATATCTTTTATTGCTAAAATTCAGGTGAATGTGGACTCAGCAAATGACTGAAACTTAAACATTAAAAAATTTTGTTAATGGGATCAGATCCATATTTAGCCTAAGAGAGATATCAGTTTAGCCATGTCACTGGGACCATATAGAATACCATCTAGCCTAAGGGGCAAACCAGGGATCAATCAAATTTTGAAATATCATAGTTATTATAGAGAAACAGAGAATGAGTATATAATTTTGTTGGAGAACGAGGCTTCTTTTATATCAAAGTATCCAACTGAGGTAAGTTGTTTAAACCGAAAGAAGTAGTTCAAAAAATATAAGAGTGAACGATCATTTATATGTAAAGAGAGATGGGGCTGTCAGTTAGGATTATGCCAAGTTGTTCGATGTTTACAGTTTTTCGCTAAGTAATGCAGGAAGTTTGAAGGAACAATGCAGAAAGTATTAACGACAAAAGCAAATAAAAAGATACTGACATATATGAAAAAGAGAAATTGTAAGTAGCAGTGGATTATGGAACGATCATCTTAATTTTCAAATATCCGACTAAGGCGCTGATCATCGGCATCGTGCAATGTATTTATGCGTTGGTAACGAAAGATAGACAGGTAGAGTTATCTAGTATCTGGTTCGAATCCAACACACCGCTTAAACAAGTTTATGATTTCTAAGTATCTTATTTTTAACCTCAAGAGTAAAAAATATTTTGTTATTTTTCATATGGGGATTCTTTTTTTTCTTTACTGTGTACGGTTATAGCTTTAACTTGGACTTAATTTTATATTTTTTTTTCATAAGTAAACGTTAAACCTGACACAGAGAATATTCAATAATCAAATCGAAAGCTTTTGTACATTATATAACTATGAGTATGGGTCATAGCCTATGTTGTATAAATGTTTGTTTGAGCTATTCACAGAACGATATGTAAACAAACAAGCCCTGTTTTATCCATATATCCGGTTTGATATTTGTTATGACTTACGGCAAAATCAGGTCTAGTTTACCGCTCGACTCCGTCCGTCATTCCGTAATTTCATCTGTCGGCAATTGTCTTGTTATTAGAAAGTTTTTTCGATACACGATCATACTGCTTTATTTTTTTATATATAAATTGTAAATTAATTGTGTTTGCTGTAGAAAGTTGAAATGTTTCATGATCAGTATAATGCCAAAGTTAAAAAAAACTAACACATCCAATAATGAAACACAAATGAAACTACCATTTTGAGATAGAAATAAATCTAACTATAATTACTTTGTTTGAGAGAACCTTAACTCCTTTATGGTTTATAAACGGACAATTTACGAAATGTGTTCAATATAATGTCAGTACCAAAGCACACAAATGACTACAGTACGCGTCTGAGATCTTCTGATAACACCAAGGAAATCAGTATAGTTCATCAGCAGTGAGATCTAACCAATATTGTTTAAAATGATAAAAAAATATATGCGTCCAGCGTGCTTTTCCCGATTTTCCCTCATCAGGAACAATAAATCGGATTAAGAGTTTCAGTTCCGTGAAATACGTTGAGCGTAAAAGTTTTCATATATTCTTTTCACAGACTGATGAGAAGTATAATGATTATTTAAGTAAGTGTTCGAAAGTTGTAACCCTTCCATTGTAACTGGAAGACGTAATCTTGATACAGATGAAATAAATACTCATGTAAAAGTCAACCCACTCTTAGCCTTATCTTGCTACATGATGCTCATCGGTAGTTTGTGTTATTATACCAAAAGATCCGTATATTACGTGTTAATAGGTGTTCAAAAAATGAAATAAGTAGGTAAAGATTCATTGTAATATTTGATATGCATGATCAAGTATTTAATTGTATAATGCAGTGAGCTAGTGACTCATTTACTTTTAGTACGCAAAGTTTGTAAGACAATTCAGTCCAGGAGAGCTAACAACTCAGAACTATATTAAAACCAATTTGTATAGATCCTTGTATGAAAGGAGAACTTCTTCCAGCTATAAAGAGGCATTGGCCGAATTCTTATACTTATTTCGGTTAAGTGAAGAGTATGATCGACTTGAAAGGCAAAGTAAAAATCAAAAGCAGGTTAGTTTAATATACACACATATATGTACTAACAGTCTGAATATTTCCGCAACTGTACTTATACTAACATAGATGGTAATTGATGGGATTAATGTTATAAAATAGTAAATTATTTTGACTGAACAAATAGCCATTTTTAAAGACTTCTTTATATTGTAAGTTTAAGTCGTGTATAGCAACATATAAAATTACTCTATAGACGTAAAGTCACTATAGTCAATGTTATCATTCTTATTTATATGAAAAAATGAAATTTTGCTGTTTATATAAAAATTACCTAAAAGGTAAGAAATGTAGTATTAAGACTGTTCATGCTTGGTAGATGGTAACACTAATGACATTCCGATGTGACAGATCACCATAGATTTGTTCCACTTGCCGAAGCTACAAGAGAAATAAAAACGACCATGGCCGAAAGAAGACGACATACGTTTCTGTAAATAAAATTTCTCTATAAATATCATCACCGTCAAAATCATTGGCGGAACCAGGGGGGGGGGGGGGGGGGGGGGTCCGGGGGTTTGGAACCCCCTTTTTTGGCCGATCAATGCATTTGAATGGGGACATATAGTTGGACCCCCCCCCCCCCTTTTGTCCTGGGTTGGGAACCCCCTTTTTAAAATTGCTGTATGATGAGATATCCTGTTTGTAATAAGGTTTCTACAAGTACATCTATAATATCTAACCAAATTGTATGAAGCTATAAATACATGTGCAATTAGTAAAGGTTTTATGTAGTTTATGGTAACGAAATCTCTGACTTAGTAATTTACAAAAATGTAATCTCTAAAAGTGAAAAATAAAACGTTTCTTTATGACATAAAACTCACTCGTCCTAGCTTCAATCTTATAAAAGTAGAAACATATTTCAAATATAATTAATATTGCTTCTGGTTGCAAAATAACTACCAGTACTGTTCCCCACAACTTAAGTCAATTTTGTTATTTGTATATATTTGATTATCATTATTTGAGTTTTGAACATCAGGTAACTACTGTTGCCTCCTATTTACAAGTTATAGACTATGTACTTATGTTTTTTACACATCGTCTTGAACATACATGAAATATTTGACACTGGACATTAGGCAATCAATCAATTATAAGTATTGAATGTGTAAAACCAATGTGTTTATATTAATTAAAGCATATTTCGGCAACAGTTGGCACTAGCCAACAACCTGCAGTATCAAAATCAAGAGTTTCAAACTTAGCAGCTACTGTTCATACAGCTGGAAGACAACAAAGTGTTGATTCTGCATTTCCACAAAATCACAATAATGTTAAAATCATGGAAGATGAAAACGCAGGACTAAAAGTATTAGTTGACAGGCAAGGTCAAGATATAATTTTGCTACAGAAGGCGAACAGAGACAACGAGCGGGTTATTGATGAATTAAGAAACAGGTACGTGATAACTTATACTAAGAAGATTTGCACATTTTACAATTTTTAAATAAGTTATATCATTGGTTTAAATAGATATCATCGTGATGAGTGAAAATTGTTTGTGTCATCAATAGTAAATAGTTATCAAAGGTACCAGGGTTATAATTTAGTACGCCAGACGCGCGTTTCGTCTACATAAGACTCATCAGTGACGCTCAAATCAAAAATATTTATAAACCCAAACAAGTACAAAGTTGAAGAGCATTGAGGATCCAAAATTACAAAAAGTTGTGCCAAATACGGCTAAGGTAATCTTTGCCTGGGATAAGAAAATCCTTAGTTTTTCAAAAAGTTCAAAGTTTTGTATACAGGAAATTTATAAAAATGACCACATTATTGATATTCATGTCAGCACCGAAGTGTTGACTACTGGGCTGGTGATATCCTCGGGGACGAAACGTCCACCAGCAGTGGCATCGACCCAGTGGTGTAAATAAATGTAGTTATCAAAGGTACCAGGGTTATAATTTAGTACGCCAGACGCGCGTTTCGTCTACATAAGACTCATCAGTGACGCTCAAATCAATAGAAATAGAATATTGCTTCATATCGACTCGATTTATATAATTTCAATATTATAATAAACAAACCTTATTAAAAAAAAGCAAACATTAACGGTACCTGTTTTAGCACGAGATGCGCATTTCGGAAATATCGTCTCTTCAGTGATGCTCGAGGTCTTGATATTTGAAAGTACAAATCTTATTAAAAGATGAAGAGCAATAATTCAAAAAGGACAAGAAAGTATTGTCAAATTAGAAAAAGAAAATAAAACCGATACTTGATATTATGCGATATTCAATCCTCACAAGTTTTTAAAAGGAAAAAATCAATTTTGTGGAAGGAAAAAAAATCAATCGAAACATTGTATTCGCAATTCGTCTTTTGAACCAAAACATTTTGTCACAAAGAGTCTGTTTTCCGTGTCAATCATCAACAACTGAGACATTCAAGCTTTTTCTGTGCTTCAGAATGGAATACATTTTGACTAAAAGAACACTTCTGATGAAACATTTAAACGTTTTGTATGTTCAAAGGTATAGATAACCTCATGTCTAATTACTGATGCGATCATGTGACTTTGTATATACATTTATTATGTCATCAATTCCATAAGGTACTCATTTTGGATATTAAACTTCATTCTCTTTAGGGCTAGGCGATGTATATTTATTACGTCATTTATCCAAAGGAATACTCATTTTGTGGACCTACATTCTCTATGAGTGTTGTACATGTTTTGTCCAAGCCCAGAAGCAAGTACTTCGGTACTGGCATGAAAATACGGATTTCGTGTTATTTAAAAATTTAGGAAATGATTTAAAATAAGGGATCGCATCCCTTAATGCAAAGCTCTGATTCCTTGTTTGCGTTAGGCTATACTTTTATGTCCTTTTTGGTTAATAGCTCTTCATCTTTTTAAAAAGCTTTGGTTTTACAAATATTTTGAACTCGAGCATTACTGAAAAGACACCGATTGTCAAAATTCGCATCTGATGCAGAAAAAAATGGTACCGTTAATGTTATTATGTCATCAATCCATTCAGTTACTCAGTTTGTTCATTTGCATTCCGTATCAATCCATACGGGTACTCATTTTTAGCTCACCTGGCCCAAAAGGCCAAGTGAGCTTTTCTCTTCACTTGGCGTCCGTCGTCCGTCGTCGTTAACTTTTACAAAAATCTTCTCCTCTAAAACTACTAGGCCAAATTTAACCATAGGCCACAATCATCATTAGGGTATCTAATTTAAAAAATGTGTCCGGTGACCCACCAAACCAACCAAGATGGCCGCCATGGCTAAAAATATAACATAGGTAAAATGTATATTTTGGCTTATAACTCTTAAACCAAAGCATTTAGAGCAAATCTGATATGGGGTAAAATTGTTTATCAAGTCAAGATCTATCTGTCCTGAAATTTTTAGATGAATAGGACAACCGGTTGTTGGATTGTTGGCCCTGAATTGGTAATTTTAAGGAAATTTTGCCGCTTTAGGTTATTATCTTGAATATTATTATAGATAGAGATAAACTGTAAACAGCAATAATGTTCAGCAATAGTTTTCAGCAAAGTAAGATCTACAAAAAAACAGCAATAATGTACAGCAAAGCAAAACCTACAAATAGGTCAACATAATCAAAATGGTCAATTGACCTCTTAAGGAGTTAATGCACTTAATATCAATTTTTAACAATTTTCATCAATTTTGTAAATTTTGTAAATTTTTACCAAAGATTTTAACTACTGGGATAGATTCATAGGTTCATTAGATAGAGATAATTGTAAGCAGCAAGAATATTCAGTAAGGTAAGATCTACAAAAACATCACCAAAACACAGTTTTTTCATGAATCCATTTATGTCCTTTGTTTATGATATGCGCATAGACCAAGGTGAGCGACACAGGCTTTTTAGAGCCTCTAGTTTATGACCCGCGTTAATGTAGGCGACTATTAGTCAGTAAAAGCCTTAAGAACCCAGTAACATTCGATTTGTACGGTGATATCAATTCCGATGTCCTGGTTTGGGAAATGTCGTGCTCTCTCCTTTGCACTAAAAGAACCCTAGGATTTACCCTTTAATGTTGCAAGTGACATTTTGCAAGGCAAACTATTTAGTCTATCTAACATACCCTCTTTGTTTATTGTTATTGCTGTAGACACACATTGTAAAATCCATCGTATTGAAACGAATGGACTATACTCGTTTTATTTAAACATTATTAAGAGTGACCGAGATTTATGGTTTTGATTTTGCATATTGTTCTTTTGAATGCGGTAAATATAAGTATTAGATGATATACAAGAAGCAAAACAGATCAGGCCGTATATTAATTTGTTTGATGATGTTTTCGAAAAATATTGTAAGGAGCTTCACCATATTGTTGCCATGTTTTAAAAATGATTTTGTTTTCTAGATTAAGTGGGTTTGCTAGCAAACAACTTACAGAAGGAAATCCAAATTTCACGGATTTGAGCGACAAAAACAGACCAACAAAGATTGCAGAAAACTTCCATGCCGTTTATGATGACGAATGGACAAATGCATTAGAGGTTTTGTCCTCAACGAAGAAGGGAAACTTTACAGAAGAGCAAGCCATTCACAAATTAATGAATCTTGTGAAGGTAATGACCCACACAATTCTACGTTACCTAAAGCTTGTTTAAAATTGTCAAATAGAAAAAGTTGTCAGTAGTTTGTCCCTATAGTGGCTATGGTAATGAAGTACATTTACATCCCATACTCATGGTATTATGCGTTGTATTTGGTACACAGATTATTTTTTGCAATGGTTCATTGAACACTTATATTATATTCCTTTTTTAACAATGTACGACTTCTTGCAGATCCGATTTGATTTATTTCGGTTCTTACTTAATCCATTGTAGAATTATGAATTTAAAAAATGAGTAAATGGTGAAGAAAAGTTAAAGAATATCCTAATTCAAGACTTTAATTTAAATTGTAGTTTATTTTATGAACAAGGCGATATACTTTAACTAAGGCGATATACTATCACTATCTCAGTAAATGTTTACAAGTGGTACACTTCATTTAATTTTCACATAGAATGAAGTCTCCCAATTGTCAAACAAATAAACAAATTGAAAATGAGTAGAATCCTGGTCCCTTGACCACATATTTTGATGGGTAAATTAGATGATAGGATTTTTTTGTTTTTTATGTCTTTTAACATTGAATGACCTGAAGGGTTAATATTCAATGGTCGTTTTTAAACCTAGCTATTTGAAAATTTTCAATTATCTTTTCAGATATCCATTAAAAAAATCTGGATATATTTCAGCAATCTTAGATCCCGTTCACACTAGGACATTTTTATCGATTTAAACTAGACGGTTCACTTTAGATCGGTTTAAGGGCTAATGTGAACGCTTTGAATCGATCTTCAATCGGTCTAAACTAAAACACCAAAAGAGGTAGTTTAGTTTGAATCGATCTAAAGTAAACCGATCCTACGTTAAATGTGAACGCAGAGATCGGTTTAAACTAGTACGATTGAATTGAAAATAACGTATGCGCATGTATAGCGGCAAAACTATCTCAGAGGTTCGTTGTTTAACCCTTATTTCTCTGTTAAAAGACCTTTAACACAAACTGAAAACATGTTGTCTTCGCCGTAGCATAGATTTTGCGAAATCTGTATCTTCTTTTCTTATGTTGATTTATTTTCTTTGCAGGAACCGCAGTATTTTCGGCGTTGTGTTTTAACATCGTTGCTCCAGTTATTTTTTTCAAAATTAAAGAAAACTGCAATAACACCAGTATCAAAATTTTAACTTGTGATTCAAGAGAAATAATAACTTTATCCAATTTTTTTTTCAAGTGTGTGTATTAGTGTTTCAACACATGAATTTGATAAATCAGTTCTATTTTTACACAATGTTTACAGTTTTACGGGTAAAAAGTTTAGATTGGGTTGCGTTTTTAATTGTTGTGTGAACGCAGTGGTTCAGATTAGACCGATAGAGATCGTTATGATTAAAGATACACTGTGTCTAAACCACACCGGCAAAATTTGCTCGGACTCGATGGTATCTAAGAACCGGCACAATGACGGAACACCAATAGACAAAAGAAAGGTAGGTTTCTCCTTATTTTTTTATTTTTTTTATGATATCGAAGAATATATATACATATACAACTATTTTCTATTGTGAGATGCAATATTTTCTACAACCGTTCTATATTAACGGAGAAATAAGTCAAAATGCATGTCAAAATGACGAATTGAGTGAACCTTGCCTCGAAATTGTTTAATTTCTCGTTAAATTGTTCACATTGTACGGAAAGAAAGGTACGGGAAGATAGATATTGACACGGAGATTGCAAATTTAGTTATTATGAGCATCTCCATAATTGTATCTCTGTGTATGGAACGAAAGAAATGGGTCATGTCAAAATGGAACTGGCCGGTTTCGTCAATGTATACAACCCGGTTTCGTCATAGATTTCAAAATGCATAACCCGGTTTGGTCAAATAAAAAAAATCATAATCGCATTACATTATAATTGATTCTTTAACTTCAGCGTTCAAAAAGAGTTTTGTGAGTCGTTGGAAAACAACACTTGAACGGCTTATTATTTATATGACTCTCAGATTCAAATAAATAATAAGCAAAAACTTGAATTCCTACTCTTATAGAACACAAATATTTTAATTTACTTTGCATTCCGAAATTTTTTAACAGCATATTGAGATTAAAGCTCTCTAAATATGCGTTTTCTATATGAGTTATGGGAAAATATGTTGAACATGTTTTAACTTGAAATTAAAGTTTACGGTCTTAAAAATCGAAACACACAATTGATATGTGATTTTCTCGCACAAAAGGATGGACACCTTTATAAGTAATCTAATCATTCTATGTATGTAATCTTTTCTACAATCGTTAAAAATAAATCTTCTTAAGGATAAACGTTGATAATAAGAGAACTGTATATGCATGCATTATCGACATAGAAAATGAATGTAGGATTACAACTACCATGCATTAAAATATGTTTTTTTTTATCCCTTATTGTAACTATACTGCTATGTACAAATTAGTATAATAGTCTCAGGTCATCGACAAAATTCAATAATAATTATTTTGTTAACATTACTATAAAAACGAGTCTGTACTGTCGCCGTTGTGTTATGATGACCGTACACTGACGTTGGTCAATATAATTTGACAATATATACGGACAGACGGATTCAGTTTATTTCAAAGTGGACGTAATTCGAACAACTTTTACATACCGCCGAGCGTAGCGAGTCGAACAATATTTTGATTATTTTTTGCTTTACAAGATCGTTAAATACAGGAATCAATATAGTTTTGGCAACCAAAGGTGGGGTCGGGGCGTGCAACCTATACGTCATCTAGATTCGCCACTTATCTTATAAAGTGTATACCGAATTGAAATATTGTAAGAAATGAGAAAACAGGGACACCCGGGAAATCGGATTATGTGAGTTGGATTATGTTTATTGTAATAAATGCCGAATATCAAGTTCTTTTTATCGATTTCTATACATTTTTCCGACGTAGTCGGTATAGTTTCGGTTTGTGCCCTTTGAACTTAAGGACGCTTAACTATGGCAACATAATACGCATGCTCGAAAATCCTTTCTGTGATTGGACAAAATGCTGTCGTGGTGGGTGATTTGGTTGTGTTTGAAAAAAACGTCTCGTTAATTATATCGTGATGGAAAGCAAGTGAAAAACTATAAATATTTGAACTAGATCTTACAAAGATTTATATTTTTATCAAAATAATTGTTTCTCCAATAGCTCTTTGCATCCGTGACAGCTGTTTATTCGGGACAATTATATAATTTTTAATGTAAACTTTGTTGTACGAACGTACATGACTTTTAGAACGCACCTACGCATGTGAGATTTCCGCGGGGTTTTGGTGAATGTAAACAGAAAGATACGAGGACCTAGAATACTGAACACAAACAGACAAAACGTTATTTAAATGGTATCTTTGTGCTTCTGAAGGTTATCGAAATGATAGTTTTAAACATATACTCAAATTTAAATACGTCGGATATCTTTTTTAAAGATAGTTCTTGTTTTCAAATATATATAAAAGTTATATAGCAAAAATGATAAGGCAGACAAATATACAAATAAATCGACTTGGCCGATATCCTAATAAAACTTATTGACCTTTAATTACGAGGTTTTTTTTTCATTTATTTGCGTTTTTACACGCCCGTCCAAATTTTGACAGGACGTATTATTGTATACACCCGTCTGTCCGTCCTTCCATCCATCTATCAGTCATTCGGTCCGTCCGTCTGTCCGTCTATCTATCCGTCTGTCCAGCATAAACATGTCGCACCGTAACTTCAGGACAGCTTATCTTATTTTCTTAAAATTTAACATAGTTATTTCTTATAATGGTCAAACGATCTGCAAACCTTTTAGTAAAAATCAAATTAAATCTTTTTGAGTTACAGAAAATGTAAGTGAAACAGGAATGTGTGTACAAAAAATGAATTTGAACTGTAAAAATAATGTGAAAAACATGCCTATGAAAATAAATGTGCCTACCAGAAACGGGGAGAAAGTTACAAATCTCACTGCTATGTTATGGATGCTTAAGTGTGAAAACTCGCTTTAGTGCGCAAGTAACACAGTATATATAGTACCAGAAAATCTGGCAGGACTGCATGCATGATTAATTTGTGCAGAACAGTAGACTATAGTCGGTTTGGGACTGTTCGTCAATGATTGAATGCATAAATGTATTAATAATTGATAGTAAATATTGTAAACTAAGTGTATATAATATAGTATAGTAAATTAAAATTATGGCACAATCAAAACACATCCTTTTATTTTTCATCTTTACATACTACTATTATAAACAAAGAAAATATAATAATGTTACAAAATAATTAGATACCAGTGTTTGCTATTCAGTATTTATATTCCATTTAAAATTAGTTTGAAGTTAAGTGAAATAAGGGATACGCCTTTCATTAGGAAAATGTGTATTATCATAATTAAATATGTCCAAAAGTGCCCGTTTAAAATAGATTTTAACACGCCAAGTTTACTTTACAATAAATATATATTTAAATTCTCGAAAGACAATGTTCAGATCCGTGCCAAAGTTTCTTTTCATAAATTGTTTGTTAAAAAAAAACCAAAAAACCGGGTGATATATATAGACGAAACCGGGTGATTGTGTAATAACAACATTGACGAAACCGGTTTATTTTAATTTGACATGACTCTTTTCTTTCGTTCCATACACAGAAATACAATTATTGAGATGCTCATAATAACTAAATTTGCAATCTCCGTGTCAATATCTATCTTCCCGTACCTTTCTTTCCGTACAATGTGAACAATTTAACGAGAAATTAAACAATTTCGAGGCAAGGTTCACTCAATTCGTCATTTTGACATGCATTTTGACTTATTTCTCCGTTAATATAGAACGGTTGTAGAAAATATTGCATCTCACAATAGAAAATAGTTGTATATGTATATATATTCTTCGATATCATAAAAAAAATAAAAAAATAAGGAGAAACCTACCTTTCTTTTGTCTATTGGTGTTCCGTCATTGTGCCGGTTCTTAGATACCATCGAGTCCGAGCAAATTTTGCCGGTGTGGTTTAGACACAGTGAGATAATGTGAACGCTAACTGGTTTTATTTAGATCGATTCAAATTAGATCGATAAAAAAAATGCTAGTGTGAACGGGGTCTTAGACTAGTTATGGGGATAACTCATTGCTGCAAACATCCCTATAGATCAAACGTAATATTCCTCTCAAAAGATATTTGATTCGGTTTTGAAAGGGCATGCGTCACATTTAGGCAACAATTTCTTACTGACATTCGAATCTCATAAGCTTAGATCCAAAGGAATCGCATAAACTCCAAACACCGGCTGCGTCGATAGGGTAAGCGTATCCTGCTATTCATATATTATCTGCCGTGCGAATTCTTAACTCGGTCAAAATCTCACAATGGGGAATATGGCATAATCGGTACTAATACAGATCAAACGACGTTCTGATATCTACAGAACTAAGACTGCATAAACATGTTGTTGGTGAGTTGAGGCACAGACACACCGTATCAACCGGTTTGTGATTGTGAACGTTAACTTTTGTGGCGTCAATGTTAGTCGTTCTTCTTCATAATGCTGTTTGAATAGTTTTTTTTGTGTAACTAGCCCACTTCCGTTGCTGGTGAATTCCGCAGAGTGTGGACATGAACGAGTGGCATATATGTCAGATCTTAGATAAGTTCACGCCATACTATGGGGCAAAGCTAATGTTACTACAGATAAATGGGAAGTTGACATTTTGAACGCTAGGAATTTCCACCGTAAAAATATTCTTATTAGACTGGTTTTCCCCAGGTTAGCACTCATTGTTTTGTTTGACTGATACGTTGGTAGTTTTCTCTATGTCAAAACGTAAGTAAACGGAAGAGCGTAGTTTTTAAAAACCTTCATTTCTTTAATATGATTTTATATCAAAGGTATATTGTCTCCTTTAATTTTACTACGTTTCGATAATATTTAGTGGCAGAATGTGGCATATATTAACAATCACCACTGCCCAAATGATCATATCCTGATAATAATAAAAATTACTCCACATACATTGTAACTCAATATTCGTATAAATGTAAGAATGATTTACAAATCGAGTGAACAAAATGTATTTTTCTAAAGATCCTATACATTTTCAATCTCTATAGATGTTTTGATCCCTCTTTTTTGTTGTTCCCAGAAACATGGGCTGAGGTGTCATCAATATTGTGGGTTTTTTTTTGTGTAGTTTCTGCACACTTTGCTTTTCATATTGTCCTACAATGTAGGCTACGAGACTCAACGGCAGTATATGTAAATAAATCTTCATTATAAATTTTGAACTTATAAACTTCGACAGTTCTTCAACCCAGTAGATCTTCTTATTTATTAAATCGGTTTAAATGTAAATCGCTTGAAATTAACACATGATGTGAAACCTTTATATTTGCCTTCCACCTTTGCTATGATATAGTTTAATTATAACAAACAAATGGGTTTGTATTGCGGGAAATAAAGAGCCGTATAAATTTGTCTGTAGTTATGAGATGTTCAAACTATATAAACCGAAAACAGTTTTAAAATGAACAAGATTGTATGACTGTTGTAAAATCATTTCATATGCTTTATAATTGAATACTACATTTAATTTTAAATACTATTTTTTTTAGGAGATATACAAGTTTTGTTGCAGTACCGCAAGTGACCAGACTTTAAACATCGTAATGAACATTTTAAAACCCTTTGCAATGGAAACAGTGAGTATAATCATTAAAAAAACTCAATTTGAAACACATATATAGGATTTTCAAATTGATGTTAAACTTGTTTCAAGCACTGATTAACTTTAGTGAATGAAGTTGATACATATTTTTTTCTGGCAAAATTTTCCATATATTCAGATAGTCATTATTGTAATATAAAAATCATCACACGTTTTTTAATCGATTTATAATAAGATGTTTTAAATTGATCGATGTTGGTTCCTCAGTCAAATCAACACCCAATGAAATTCTGAAAACATTTTAATCATAGATGAATATAACCAATTATTTGTGACCGTATTTAATTGTTGGATGGGCGACCTACATATGCGCGGTTTTAAAACAACTAGGTTTACGTAGAAATGATATTATGTTTGCGCGAATTTAATGGTAATTTTATACCTTATTTTTTACCTGTAATTCCATCATAAGAATAACCTGAGTTTTATGTTGTTATATTTTGGAAAGATGAGTTTTCTCGTAGGTTGTTGTTTATCATATTTGTTTTTCATTTATTGTTTGGAACATTTATGGACATTTATATTTGTTGATTTTATCCATAGCGATAATGAGGGATAAAATACCATGATTTTGGCTGTGAAAAGACTGTCTCATTGCTGGTCAATTTTGTCTCTTTATTAAACCCCACGCAACGAAGTTTCGAAGGGTATTATGTTTTGACCCGTCCGTCTGTTTGTCTGTCTGTCCGTCCGTCAGTCCGTCAGCCCTGTTTCTTGTCTTCGCAACTCCTCTCATACCACACAACAGATTTTCATGAAACATTTATAGATAATAATGAAATACTATGTAGATATGCAGATCGTCAGGAAATTACGATTCATTTTTTTTCTAGGAGTTACGCCCCTTTGAAACTTATTTGCTTCAACAGTTTGTCATCGCAACTTCTCTGAAACCACACAAAAGAATTTCATGAAACCTTTTTTTAGAAAATAAGGACATACTATGCAGATGTGCATATCGACAGGAAATTACGATTCAATTTTTTTTCTAGGAGTTACGCCCCTTTGAAATTATTTGCTTCAATATACTGCTACAAAAGTTTGTCATCGCAACTCCTCTGAAACCACGCAACATAATTTCATGAAAACGTTTTAGATAATAAGGACATACTATGCAGATGTGCATATCGATTTAGGGGCATTATGTTTTCTGGTGTATGCGTCCGTTCGTCCGTTAGTTCCGCTTCAGGTTATAGTTTTTGGTCGAGGTAGTTTTTGATGAAGTTGAGAAGTCCAATCAACTTGACACTTAGTAAACATGTTCCCTATGATATAGTCTTTCTAAGTTTGATTCTAATTATAGATTTTCTCCCATTTTAATGGTCCACTGAACATAGAAAATGATAGTGCGGTTGGGGCATCCGTGTACTTTGAATTTATTTGTTTCAACATACCCCTGCAACAGTTTGTCATCGCAACTCTTCTGAAACCACACAACAGAATTTCATGAAACTTTGTAGATAATAAGGACATACTACGCAGATGTGCATATCGACAAGAAATTACGATTCATTTTTTTATTTCTTGGAGTTACACCCCTTTGAACTTATTTGCTTCAATATACCTCTACAATAGTTTGTCATTGCAACTCTTCTGAAATCACACAACAGAATTTTATGAAACTTTGTAGATAATAAGGACATTCTATGCAGATGTGCATATCGACAGGAAATTATGATTCAATTTTTATTATCGTATACACATTTTTTTCTTACAGTTATTTTATTTCTCCAGTGACAATGTGGGGACATGGGGTATGTGAGCGCGCTCACTAAGGTTCTTTAATTAGGCACAGCCGTTCCCATTGCTATGGTTATTAAGAGCTAGTCAAATTTGTTGCAGTTTTCATTTACAGGATCATCTGACATTATATTGTCTGCAAAACGGTAACCGTCCTCAACTTCCCCCGCCGGAAAAAAATGGCGCACAGAGATTTTCATGTAATGAAAATTAAATTAAATTCTAAGATATTTAAATAAGTAAAATATAAAATTATGTTCTTCTCAAAGGACACTATATAACTTTATGCAATACCTGAAGACTAAATTATGTTCATAGAAGCATTCAAAAATAGCTAATGAATTAAACGAAAAACATGTTGACACATTGCGTCTATGTCTATCACACACAATGGGTGGTTATCTTAATGACTACCCCTGTTGCCACTGTTGAGGACCATATTTTTAAATGGTCATGTGTATTAACTGCATTCAAATAACAAAAAGTGGTCATGTGTATTAACTGCATTCAAATAACAACAAATGTATATATGTAACCACAGTTTGTGAAAAACAATATGAAAAAAGAATATATGAATGAAGGACCCAATGACACCTAACATGTACAGTTCTTTAATAAGTGAACAGAGAAATTGTAATCGAAACAGCACTTTTAGCACATAGTATATACAATTCACATCTTCATTGACATCTCTATCAAATCTTTCTTGGTGTTACCTCTACTTCATTAAAACGTACTTTTACCAACTTTTTAACTGATACGGGACAGTCAAACAATCCATAATACATGTATAATAATTTAACTTCTTTCAAGTAGTGCTTAAAATGATTTGAAACTTTAGTATGTCTGAACTGCATTTCATATTTGATATAGCAGTTTGATCGTGAATACGGAATCCGATGGTTGTTCACTTCAACGATTAGTGTATATAAAATACATCTGACGGAATGTTATTTAGTGAAACATATACACATGGAAAAAAGTATTGCAACACCTTGATTTTTTAAAACTTGAAAAATCAGCCTCTTTTTTTGGATTAAATATAATAAAATATGTGTATAATATTATTGAAACATAGTTTATGAAAACATTGGCATTGAAACGAACAAAAAATGTTTGAAAAAAAATGATTTATATAACCACAATTTTAATACCAAAATGGAGTGTTTTTTGTACAAAAAAATGCATTTTACAACTTTAACTGTAGTCGAACTTTACAATGTCAGACATTCCAAAATTAATCTTTAGATGACTGTTCATATCATGGTTGATCGTTATACGCCAAAGAATTAGTACTTTGTGCGCAGCCTCCATTCAAACGGATAACCGCATCTAAACGTCTTCTGTTTCCTGCCATAAATCGACTAATTTGTTGCTAAGTTAGCAGCAACCATATCTGATGAAGGGCATTGTTTATTTCATGATGTGTTTGAATTGGGGTGTCCTTTCGCGCACTTTCCGCCCAATAGTTTCCCAAATATGCTCGATATGGTTGAAATCCGGGCTACGATCGTGCCAAGGAAGATGAACCGAATTCCATTTGAACATTGGATCTTCCTCCACGATGCTAATTTCCAACTTTGGCGAGCTCTGCACTACATTGGATACGGAAAACTGTGTGTCTGCTCGTTAGCAAAGGTCTCCGAAATGGTCTTATCGCACGATAACCAGTAGCGATGAGTCGATCTCGAACAGTTCTTGTTAAAAGGCTCCTGTATGGCCACCACTCTCTTTTTAGGATTGTCTTGTATGCAATGGGTTTCCTTCTGACCAACCTTCATTATGCTTGATTTTCCTTAGCAAATGGTATAAGGGGTCTTCATTATCTTGGAATGTCTTTAACAGCGTTTATTGCCTGATTTATTCTCAAAACGACTTATAGTGAAATGGTGATGACCAACAATACGTGCAGTTTTTACAGCGACATCCCTGCTTCCCTTATGCTGATAATCTGCCATCTTGCTGCAGTTAAGAGTTGTCAAGGACCCATTATATGGTGTCAATTACATAACTTTAAAAATTTGGTTATTTAAAGGGTTGAAAACAATGAGGATAAAAACAACTGTTTTGCTGTTTACGGGTACAGTAGCTGCATGTGCAGATAAAAAATTATCGAGTCGATATTTATTGATTAAACTCAGGTGATACTTAAATAATGTTTAACTAGTTCTATTTTACCAAATTATATCCCAAAAATATGAAAAGTGTTTTTTTAATTTTAATTT
Organism: Mytilus edulis; assembly: GCA_019925275.1. Taxonomy (NCBI): domain Eukaryota; kingdom Metazoa; phylum Mollusca; class Bivalvia; order Mytilida; family Mytilidae; genus Mytilus; species Mytilus edulis. The sequence continues at coordinate 36,224,815 of CM034361.1, read as the reverse complement.
CAATTTGGTGTTGCAATACTTTTTTCCATGTGTATATTTTCATATAACCAATTAAGGATAATATTTTGCGGCTTTTGATATAATCTAGTATTAAATTAAGTTATTGCTTAATTGATCCTCTTCGGTTAGTACAATTAACCTAAAGTTAACTTTAGATATTTTCTATGTTTAGAATATGACGTATCATTTTGTATTTGCAATAAGAACGTTACATTTTACAGCAACCAGGTGGAAAAGACGATGGAAAAGTGTTTAGGTCTGAATTAGAGCCTAAAGTAAAGCTTTTGCGACGTGAATATTGTATGGAACCAATTGCAAACATCACAGAGGTTTGTATTTGCCATTGCCATTTTAAGACTAACTAGAACACACCCGTGATATCGCGGGTCCGTGACTGAATTAAAGTACATAACTATGCGTGAGCCTTATTTTAGTATTGGTATTGTCATCTGATAAAGTCATACCGATTATAAGATGCACAGTTTTCTCTGCTTTCAAAATCTTTCTGTTTGAACCCGTCGACCTGGAACTTATCATTTATTGGTAATATTAATTATTTGGAAAACAAAAGGGCCTGGAATGGAGTATTTTTTAATCAACAGCATTGTCCTATATTAGTTATAGATAAAGTTGAATTCTTTGATTAGCTGTTTTACGTCATGCCGGCTAACAAAATTGAAAACTTCCTATACGAATAATTTTAAGTCCAGATTTTTAGTATTCGTATTGTCATCTTAGAAATTCATACTGATTAAAATAGGGAACAATGTGACAATGATTGTATTTAGTAGTGTCAACCCTGTAATTATGACCCGTGTACATAGCAAAATCCTAAATATACCGTTTAGTGGTGCGCCTGTCAGATGCGGAACGTACAGATAAGGTAATCGGTAACAGGTGAATATAATATTGGTATCGGTATCGGATTCGACCCGGAACTTGTTAATTATTGGCAATATAAATTATGTGGAAAACAAAAGGGTTTTAATCAACACCATTGTCATATATTAGCTCTTTATAAAGTTGATTTTTTTTATTTGTCGTTTTTACCCATGACGGCTGACAAATTGGACCTCGTTATTTTAGTATTATAGATACTTTTTGTCGACCAGTGCATTTAATACTCTACGTGGGTTACTTAACATGAATCCGCGTTTAGTATCCAACTATCCGAATGTGTTTGTCCACTAACCCGTGATGCATTACAGTACATTATCTCTTGGTCTGTTTATAATAAAAACACATGGACACATTAATACAGTTTATGTATCGCCTGGTATGAAAATGCAGAAGCTAGACAAAAGCATACTATATCCAGTGGCATGAACATTTGTTTATTTTTCTACACATGCATAAGCAATTGTTCATATCATTCCAGTGTAATTGTAACACAACTTCCTCAGTTATAATGTATTGACTTTTTGAATTTTGAAAAGTTTTTATGTTAAACCTGTCATTTTGCGTTAAATTATCGAGAGTTTGTTTTTTGATAAGATGAATAAACGTGGTATATACGATTGCAAATGAGGCAACTATGAAAAAAACAATCGACAAGCAATGATTAATGATAATGCACAATGTTGAACAACTTCTATTTTTCATATATTTCAATTGTGTTTTCAATCTTCGAACGCAAAATATAGAGTTTGTCATATGGAACAGGAGATAGGCATTATGTTTCTTTTTTCTACATTGACCAAATGGGGTTTAGACCTCAGAAAACATGTTTAACCTCGCCGCATGTTTGCACCTGTCCCAAGTCAGGAGCCTTTGTAAGTCTTGTATGATTTTTCACTTTAGTTCATTTATATGTTTTGGAGTTTAGTATGACGTTCATTTTCACTGAACTAGTACACATTTTATTTAGGGGCCATTTTATTTAGGGGCCAGTTGAGACCCACCTCCGGGTGCGGGATTTTCTCGATGCGTTTAAGACCCATTGGTGGCCTTCAACTGTTAAATGCTCTTTGGTCGGGTTGTTGTCTCTTTGATATATTCCCCATTTCCATTCTCAATTTTATTCTGTGTTTGTTAATTTTCTATATGTTTAAATTGTTTATCTGAACGATATTTGTTGTGTCTCATTTTCAGTCCTAGATTTCGTTTTACTCACAAACGTTGGCAGCCACCTTGTTACTCCGTTAATAACTTCACTTGTACATTGACATTATGTACCTCCTTTTTCTATTTCTTTTTTAATTCAAATGATATATGGTTTTCTTATATCAAAATAAAATACAAATACAAAAGTATGATCTTTAACGGTATTGTGTTTAACGTCATAAGTATATAGACCTAAAGGGATTGACACTGATATGCTGCCTTCAACTTACGCAATCTTCTTTGACGATTATCGTTAATTAAATAGAGGAATATCGAATAACAGAAAAGATTGTAACTGTGTTTAAGACAATATACATTTTAACGAGTCTAATTCAGTGACGCACAATCGACGAAAAGAGGATGTTAACGACAATTAAAAAATGTATAATTACAAATCATCTGTTTACATCTTTCAGTTTTTTTCAGCAACTGTTAATGAAGAAACCGTTACCTTATATTGCTATTAATAAAATTTCTCAAGTTTGTGTTTGTTCATTTAAAAAAAAAATGATAGATTGTTATAGGTTCTTCCGTAGAAATAAAAATCAATTGTGCTGAGAAATATTTGTTTTTAAAACAGTTTCCTAAAAGTATGGACAGTTTTAACATTTTTTCTGAATTGGATTCAGTTTTGTAAATGCACTGATCTAGTGAGTGCAAATGAGGAATTATACACCCATAAATAAACAGACTGAAATATGGTGGCAGTCTGAGATTTTAGTGATTCGTATTTTAAATCATTAAGGTAAAGTTTCAACTTTCTAACTTGTTTTATTTTACTTTAAACACAAACTAAATAAATGATATAAAATTGAAAATGGAAATGGGGAATGTGTCAAAGTGACAACAACCCGATTTAAGAGCAGATGATAGCCGAAGGCCACAAATGGTTCTTCAATGCAGCGAGAAACTCCCACACCCGGAGGCGCGCCTCAGCTGGCCCCTAAACAAACTGTATACTAGTTCATTGATAATGGACGTCATACTAAACTCCGAAATATACACAAGAAATTAAAATAAAAAATCGTACAAGACTAACAAAGGCTAGAGACTCCTGACTTGGGACAGACACAAAAATGCGGCGGGTTTAAACATGTTTTTTGCAACCTCTACCCTCCCCTTATACCTCTAGACAATGTTGAAAAAACAAACACATAAGTCAGTTCAAAAGAAGTCCGAGTGCGATTTCAAAATAAGTAACAAAAGAAACTTAAGAAAATGACAATGATACATAAATTAACAAAGGACTACTAGCAGTTACTGACATGCCAAATCCAGACCTCAAATGAACTGATTGAAAGATTATGTCCTCATCATATGAATAGCATGTTTGTATCTTAGTTGTACAACGGAGTGCAAAACGGAGACTTTATACTTTCAAAAAGATAGAAATAGTAAAAATGTAAGGTTTTGGTAATCTTAAATGAATACCAAATTTACTCATCGACCTATCTCAATATCAATCATCGTATACGACATCATCAGCGCTTGTATTCCGTTTAACACAGTATATATGATATACAAAATTTTAGTAATTTCTAGCTTGACAGTTATTGAGGGTTTACAAATTTAGAATTTTTTAAAACTAAGGTTTCGACTCATTAGGCAAAGTTGACATTATATGGTTATAAGGTATAGGAAGATGTGGTATGAGTGCCAATGAGACAACTCTCCATCCAAATAACAATTTATAAAAGTAAACCATTATAGGTCAAGGTACGGCCTTCAACACGGGGCCTTGGCACACACCGAACAACAAGCTATAAAGGGCCCCTAAATTACAAGTGTAAAACCATTTAAACGAGAAAACCAACGGACTAATCTATTAAAGAAAACGAGAAACGAGAAATATGTATAAACTACATAAACAAACCGTACAACTACTGTACATCAGATTCCTGACTTAGGTCAGGTGCAAATATATTGCAACGGGATTAAACGTTTAAATGGTACCAAACCTTCTCCCTTTTAGGGAGACAATAGTATAACATCACACCATAAGAAAACACATAATAAAATATCAATTTAAGGCTTAACTCAATCAAAAAATGTAAATTAACACAGTATAAACTAATAAATTTGAGATGCGATACCTGAATGCATATACATAGTTAATAAAGTTATTAGGGATACATATTTAAGTTCAAAAGTCAATAAACAAGTTTAAACAAAGCTATGGTTAGATATCACTGTGAAATATTCAACAATTTATACAAAATCATCACTTTTTAAATAACCGGTTTTCAAATTCTACACAGGTAAATGAAAATAATTTTATCATTAAGTATACTAAATCTTCCTATTAGGAATACCAATAAAGTTCTGTTACATAAATAAACATAATCTAGCATTTGGTACATATGGGATGAATATCAACAATAAAACTATACAATAAGAGCTTGATACCGGACCTACTCCTTTCATAGGTTTATTGCATTCATAGTTGAGGATTATGTACCCTTGTGTTGATTCAATGCTAAACATATGGAAATTTTATAGAAAATCAACAGCCTTTATCCTTTTACTCTCATATTTGGCGATTTGTTGACTGATAGATATAGGATTATTGCATGCAGTGCTAGCATTGATTTCCTTAAAACAAGTTTATAAATGTAGTTATTGGTTAAAACGAATGAAAATATAGACCAAATCAAGTACACGTTTAAGGGTGTGCTCGACTTTAATGACTCAGCACAAGGTATTTTGGAATTAACAGGTTGGTTAGAACTTTTTGTAAAAAATAAACACTAGCACATTATAGAAAAGCAAGTGAGTAATCTATGTTTCAAATTTTATAACAAAAATCTCTGTAATAAAGGCTGTGGATTTTCTATAAGAGAGGGACGAAAGATACCAAAGGGACAGTCAAACTCATAAATCTAAAACAAACTGACAACGCCATGGCTAAAAATGAAAAAGACAAACAGAAAAACAATAGTACACATGACACAACATAGAAAACTAAAGAATAAACAACACGAACCCCACCAAAAACTAGGGGTGATCTCAGGTGCTCCGGAAGGGTAAGCAGATTCTGCTCCACATGTGGCACCATGATATAAAAATATAAAAATCTTGGTTTATTTGCCTCAAAGTACTCTTTTTCTATTAAATGCAATGAAACAGTAAATGATAATGCTTTACATCAAGTTTCCACTCGGTATATGTACACAATGGACTATCTCTATTATTCATTATATCTGTAGTTTTGATACAATTGAAGTTTGAAAATTTCGTACAAAAATGGCTACAGAAGGGGTCATAAACCTTAATTCAACATACGATTACTGATCTGCAAATGTAACACGTTCGGCAAATATGATATATGTTGTATCTTTATTAATCTAGTTACACGTATTGTTTAGGATGTGTTATGTACGAGGAGATGCTATATCAATCCAACGGTGGAAGTTTTCCTCTCATGTTTTTTCATAAATAGATCGATATTACAAGACCATAACAAGGTTTTCAGAGATGGACAGACTTTACACATCAAAAACTTGCAAGGCAATCTTCACAACTAGATACGATTTAAAAACAATTAAAAAATATCAACAAAAAAAACCCATCATGAACGACAATTATATCGACACCATTATAATCTATCTATGGAAAGTCAAATATCTGCATTAATTGTTTCTTTAAAGAATATAAACCTCGATTTAAATATTAAAATGACTTTATTTTTTTAATTTTTCAGAAATTTAAGAGAACATGCGAAGAATTCAAAACTATGCAAAAATACCAAGAGGTAGTTAAATATACAGAAAAATGTACAGAACTTTTCTGGCTTATGCGAACGGTGGATCCCCCAATGGTATTGAAATGGCCAGAACGTGGAGATGACTTAAACGTTAATTTATATAACCATTACAACAAAAAAGGTGATAAGGTTTCATACGCTGTCTGGCCTGCTGTATTGTTACACGAAGGAGGAGCAGTAATGTATAAAGGCTTTGCTAAACCACAATAGAACATTTTAGTTTACAGAACTTTTTCCATAAATATTGTACATACATATTTATTTCTATATTTATTAGGTGTTCTTTTTTAGCTCACCTGGCCCAAAGGGCCAAGTGAGCTTTTCTCATCACTTTGCGTCCGTCGTCGTTGTCGTCGTCTGTTAACTTTTACAAAAATCTTCTCCTCTGAAACTACTGGGCAAAATTTAACCAAACTTGGCCACAATCATCATTAGGGTATCCAGTTTAAAAAAAAAAGTGACCCGGCCAACCAACCAAGATGGCCGCTATGGCTAAAAATAGAACATAGGGGTAAAATGTAGATTTTTGATTATATCTCTGAAACCAAAAAATTTAGAGCAAAACTGACAGAAATAAAATTGTTTATCAGGTCAATATCTATCTGCCCTGAAATTTTCAGATGAATCGGACAACCCGTTGTTTGGTTGCTGCCCCTGAATTGGTAATTTTAAGGAAATTTTGCCGTTTGTGGTTATTATCTTGAATATTATAATAGATAGAAATAAACTGCAAAGAGCAATTATGTTCAGCAAAGTAAGATCTACAAATAGTTCAACATTACCAAAATGGTCAGTTGACCCCTTAAGGAGTAATTGCCCTTTATAGTCAATTTTTAACAATTTTTCGTAAATTGTTATCTTTTAAAAAAATCTTCTCCTCTGAAACTATAAAGACAAATTTAATAAAACTTGTCCACAATCATCATTAGGGTATCTTGTTTAAAAATGTGTCCGATGACCCTGCCCACAAACCAAGATGGCCGACATGGCTAAAAATAGTACATAGGGTAAAATGCAGTTTTTGGCTCATATTTCTGATACCAAAGCATTTAGAGCAAATCTTACAGAATAAAAAAAAAAGAAAATTTGGCAGCTTTTGGTTATTATCTTGAATATTATTATAGATACAGATAAACTGTAAACAGCAATAATGTACAGCAAAGTATGACCTACAAATAAGTCAACATGATCAAAATAGTCAATTAACCCCTTAAGGAGTTATTGCCCTTTATAGTCAATATAAAACAATTTTCATAAATTTTGTAAATTTTTGTAAATTTTTACAAAATATTTTCAACTGTAACTACTGGGCCGAGAGCAAGAATGTTCAGTAAAATAAGATCTACAAACATATTACTATCACCAAAACACGATTTAGTCATTAATCCATCTGTGTCCTTTGTCTAATATACACAATGACCATGGTGAGCGACACAGGCTCTTTAGAGCCTCTAGTTTAATTAGACTTGTTGCACATTTATAACTACATCAATTATATTGTTAGATTTATCTGGCGCGTTTTTGTGAAATATTAAAAAAAAGATCAAAGCTTTAATGACATATTTTCAGATTTCTTATACCTGTTATCAATTTTCGGAATTTATTCCATTTTACCTTTACCAACAATTCTGTAGTTATTGAAATTATTTAAGATTTTGTCTATACTGGACTAAAATTTCCGTCATTTGTCATGTTATACTATCACGATATTTAGGAACAAAAGTAAAAATTATTAACTGAAAGTGTTCCAGGGATATATTTCTATTGGTGTTTGAATTCGACTACTTGGATAAATCACATTGTATTTACCTATGTAAAACGTGTGTATGAGTGGTCTTTTTATTCGAAATAATGAATGCGTATTATATAGAGTACGATAACTTAAACGCCACTCCAACTTGAACATCCCAAATACCACAAGGTGAGGATTACCTGCATTACAAGCTTATGAATTCCACTTCAAGGAAGAAAACTTAACATTCCACAGAGGAACTTGAAAATACATTAAAAAATCATTACAAATACAAGGACGTTTTGTGGTTTGGTTTATTAATATCTGACTTGGAAGAATCATCTGATCTTACTTTTTTTAAAAGCTCACAGTATATTTTGTAAACTATTTTCATGTTTTAAAAGACAAAAAAATATTGTCATCGATAATTCTGGCAATATAACATTTGAAAACAAAACGGTACCTCGTTTATAGTAAAGTTTGAACGAAATGCAATGTACAACCTTAATATCTACTATGACAAAAATCAATCTTCACACGACAAAAACCTTATTAAGTATCGCATATTTATAATTCGCCTCAGGCAAAGTTGACCTGAACTCTTGTTATGTCCCTTTGGTCATGAAACAAACATTCCTACGTATTTTTACACCCCTGATGTTCAAAAGCTTAGTTTTAAGCAATTCTGATGAAGGCCAATCCAGATAATCGCTTTGGTCGCACGTAATTTATACAATGATATTTGTATTTGTTTTTACTCCATGCTGATATTAACATTGCAGTATTATATTTTGTTATTCAGATAGAAAAATCAAGAAAATAAACAACACTCTATGGACAAACAAAAATATTTATTTTTCGTATAGCATTTGATATTTTAAAGGGATATTACGATATATAATAAAATAAAAATAGGAGTGTTTTTGGTCAATCATTGATGAAAGTGAAATAATAATTATATATTATTAACCAGTTAAATTCAATTTTGTTAAAACTAGATAAGGAACATAGATGCTAAACGTTTCACTTGTCAACAACGAAAGTGCAAAAGGTAAACCATTTGACTCATTCCAACAACGAAAGTGCAAAAGGTAAACCATTTGACTCATTCTTATACATGTACAGGTGAAAACGATGATTAACATTTATTTTTAACCTATAGTATGAAAGCAAACAGGCCTATACAAATAAAATTGCACGAGTTTATTAACTATTTATATCTATATTAATGTTTATATCGGGTTATTTGACCATCGGCATTCTTCAAATGTAGAAAATGGGTGATTGAACCAGCCCAGTAGTCGACACTTTGGTGTTGACATGAATATCAATAATGTGGTCATTTTTATAAATTTCCTGTTTACAAAACTTCGAATTTTTCGAAAACTAAGGATGTTCTTATCCCAGGCATAGATTACCTTAGTCGTATTTGGCACAACTTTTTGGAATTTTTGATCCTTAATGCTCTTCAACTTTGTACTTGTTTGGCTTTATAAATATTTTGATATGAGCGTGACTGATGAGTCTTGTGTAGACGAAACGCGCGTCTGGCGTACTAAATTATAATCCTGGTACTTTTGATAGCTATTTATAGCGCTAAACCTCTCACTTGTATGACAGTCGCATTAAATTCCATTAAATTAACAACGATTTGTGAACAAAACAGACATAACAGGTAAAATTGTCAAAATCGGAGTACAGCCGTCATCACCGTGTCACAATCTCAGTTCGAAAAAAAGCCAAAAACAAATATTTAACAAAGAGGCACAAAAAAAGCATCTATCAAATTAAACAACAACATTAATTAACTTCACTTAAGGTGGTACCTAACACTACAGGGAGATAACTCTGTAAAGTCAGCTTAACGTTTTAATTACGTTGTGTTGTAAAAGGAATATTAAGCTTCTCAATGATCAAAATTGGTGGTTGTCAAATTGCTATATAACCAGTGTAATTTTTCTGACAAAACGGTTGGTTCAAAATTTTAAAATTTTTATATTTTTGTTAAAGTGTCAAAGTAAATACTTTAAAATTTTTTTATGAAAATTAATCGAGCCAAATTAATTTTAGTGGAAGTGTTGCGTACCACCTTAATGTATAATACTTTCACATATCGTTTACATTTGGAGGGTTGACACCTTATTCATACAACCCTGGAAGCAGCTAGATTCTCTGTTTTCTGGCGACCTGATAAAAATTTCGGAACAAAGTTAAATTGGTAGCAGTGTTTGGTGAATCCCAGGAATTTAATATATATTGTAAGAACTCTTTTTGTGCAAGTTTTGTATCATGCACAGAAGTAATAAATGTCAACTTGTATTGACACTTAATCGGCAATGTAGCTACACCGTGGTTTTTTTGGTTTTTCCTACTTCAGATGTGTCTTAGGTGTATATGATTGGTTGCCTAGTACAAATAAAATTTCTCTCTTTTATTTAATTCATCTCTGACAACTGAAAATATAAAATAAAGTAAATACACAAGGAACTAGATTTGGCAAACTAAATTTTGATTATTCGATATCTTTTTAATAAAAACATGACCGTTGTGAATCTAACTATGCAATAACTTGACACTTCGGCCTCGATTGCAACACATAGTGACAGTTAATTTCCTTATCCGGAACAACAAAACAGAGGCCTGAACATATGCATTCTGTCAAACAGATGAAGATAACAATTTTGGTTTGTAAAAGGTAAATATATTTTATTCAAACCTAATAAGGAATTCTTAACGCATCGAACATTAATAAATATTTAGTTTTTAATTTGTTTTTATTCATTTATCATCTACTAGAAATACCCACGAAATATACTTTGCCCCGCTTTTCATTCCCCTAAAATCAAATCCTGGATCTGCTTCTCATTTCTGGTATTTCCGTGCTCAGAACATATATCAGTGGGCTGAAAATTGTAAGCATTTATATATGAATGGGGGTAAGTTACATTCCAGCCGCAATTCTGTACGAAACCCGATGTAATCCCCCCAACCCTTTAGGGTATACTGTTTGCTGAGCAGACCATAATAATGGCAGACAAAGCGGAAATGAAGACGGCACGTAATTTTTTAGTTATTTATCCAAAAACATTTTGCAACATGCTCCGCTCCGCTTAATAATAATTTTTGCACCCCCTAACATTCAGTCGCACTTCGATACCCATTTTCAACCGAAAACTTATAGGTAATCCTCCATCCTTTTCATGTTGATTTTGGTGCGGTTCCACAGAAGGGGAAGCTCTTGACGTGTTAAAATCTGTTAATTGCTGGGAGCGTCAAGGGAATATGTATCTCAAAGTGTTTCAGTGTAAGGTCAATATTTACCGTATCTGCTACAAAATAAACTTTAATCTGAACTGGATTTTTTCGAATTTAACCCCTAGATACCTCCTAAAATATTTTAAAATGAACATATAATAATCTACGCTGGTCATTACCACTTTGTGGTATAAAATACAATTCGTAGATTTTATGCGAAAGAAGAAAATAAACTCATCATAGATACCAGGATTAAATTTTGTATTTACACCAGACTTTGTCTTTCGTCTACAAAAGACTCATTAGTGACGCTTGAATCCCAAAAAGATAGAAAAGCCAAATAAAGTACGAAGTTGAGTATTGAGGACCACAATCTCTAAAAGTGTTGCCAAATACAAAAAAAAACCACCCAATTTCAACTTTATTCATTTAGTAATATAGATTCATTCATCTACGAATACAATGATACTTATATATTTATCGGGATAACAATACAAATTGTTTATTTTGTTTTGTCTCTTCCCAGTAGTTCATCACTTATCTATCTAGGAATATTGAGGGCCAACTCAATGAAACATCGAGACTAATGTGAAGAAATCGAGACAAGTTCACATGCCCGACATTGCATTACCTGCAACGGGGTAAACGGGATGGATATGGAAACAGCAATTGACCTTTACAAGTACTATACAATTACTGTCAGTTCCAAATAACACCCCCCAATCCATCAATTTATGTCTGTAGTGGAATTCTGTCTATTGAGGTCGAATTGCACATTAAGGTTATGACGCTCTTCGCAAACTATGTAGTCAGCCAGAAGACAGCCGAAAATAAAACAGCTAACGAAGTGATAACTCTGCATCAAATAAATGAAAAGAAAAAGCTGGTTCATTAAAGTACGGACATCAATGCTAAATACGAATTTGTGAGAGCAATTGAGCGGCTATTCATGCTCATAAAAAATAAGAACGCATATATTAAATCAAAAAGGAATAATTACTTCTTCAATGATTTAGCATTTAGTGCCACAACTATTATTCTTAAAAGGCAGCAGTTGAGTGTTTGGAACATTTTTTTGGAATTCTTTATCCTCAATGCTCTTCATTGAACTTTGTACTTGTTTGGCTTTATAACTATTTTGATATGAGCGTCACTGATGTAGACGGAACGCGCGTGACGAAATACATAATAATCCTGGTACCTTTGATAACTTTTTATTAGATTTTTAGTTCTTTTGATTACTGTATAATGTGTACAGTAATTGAACAGCGCCGAATAGGCAGGAAAGTAACTTCTGACGTATAAATGCTAAACGAACTAAATAAAAATACAGTGTATAGTGTTAATAAAATGTAAAGCAAAACATTAGAAGCCAGTGTAAACAGGGTATATTATTATTATTGGTTACATGTTGGTGGTGGAACCGTGCTACATACATAATGTGCTTATATATTTATCCTATAAAGACTGTTTAGATCCACAGAATAAGAAAAAGAAGTAAATGTATATTAAGGTAATCAAAATAAAAAATAATTACCTGTGTGTTTGTTCTGTTTCGCACTATTTACCGTGTAAATTTACTCAACATAAACTCTACATGCAGGAATTAAAATGTGTGTTCTTTTAGTTAACATTTTACTTCATAATAACAACAGCAAATTTATTTCCTGTCATTCATAAAATGGCACAGATTCACTCAAACAAATGTAAAACATGTGAAAAGGATAATGCTTCTTATTTTTGTTATGAATGTCAGTATTACTTGTGCGAACCATGCAAATTATTACATGACAAATTCCTTAAAAAACACACTGTTACAGAATCATACAAAATAGATAGGTCAGTGTTTGCTTCGATACTTAAATGTGGAAGACACGACCTTGACTTCGCTCATTACTGTAAGGATTGTAAATGCCTTACATGTTCTGAATGTATAACTTCCGATCATAAGAGTCATGAGTTCACTAATGTGTCAGAAGTTGCTGCTAATATTCGGACGGATCTTAATGAAGTCAAATGCAAGTCGAAAGCGAAACTGGAAATTCTGTCGAGACTGATAGAAGAGATTGAAAATGTGAAGATGAAAAAAGTAAAAGCGGAAAATGATCAATTTGTAAAAGAAGTACGTAAAATTGAGAGAGAATTAATCGGAATTATCGAGTCCGTCACAGAGCAAAATGTCAATCGTGCATCAGATTTCCTTATCTTGGAACAACAAAACTTAACCTATGAAATTGCAAATTTAAAGAAACTACAAAGGGACTGTATGTCGGTTACTGAGACAATAGAACAGTTGATGAAAATAAAACATGACATGACATTTTATGTTCAGCATGAGTCGTTAACAAAAGACAAAGTAGAAACTGATAGTATCCCAACGATAAAAGATACCAATAAGATTGAAGATTTCAAAGCAGAAGAGTTTATTGGCCACGTTGTTGAAAGCATTCAATCCAAGTACAGTATCAGGTAAGTTCTTTTAGAATAATAAACGTGACTTAGAAGGACGCTAAAATAGAGTGATATAGTTCTCGAAAATAGAGTGATGTAGTTTCACGCTTTTTATTGATATTTCAGATGTGATGTATATATATAATGAATCATTATTTCTTGGAGTCATTATTTTTAATTGCGTTTGACCAAAAAAAAAAGGTATTAAATTTGCAAACAGAAACACTAGTCTTACTTGAATAAAGATAACGAACGTTTAGAAAAAATAATATGGGTTAACTTTGATTCACTTATTTAGTTGCTTTATTTCTAATTACAAAACAAATACATATTCAAGGTGAAAGGAATTTAAAAACATATGATACTTCAATTCACTAAAAACAAATTGAATAATATTTGTATTCTTGAATGGTTAATAGGTTTTATTCAAATACACACGAACAAGGAGTTTCGTTTCAAAGGAAATTGGTCATTTAATTAAAATTCTAGCATGTACACTGAAATGCAGTCAACTTTAGCGTTTGATAGTTCATTGATAGCATTCTGGCGTATCACAAACAAATAACTTGTAACGGCTAATTTCATTGGCCGACAGATTCAAATACAATAACATTTGTAGTTTGCACATGAATTGACACAGGTGACTTACTATGGAATGTGCTATGTTACTACGAACGTAAAAACAAGGATTTGACAATGTATAGTTTACAAATCTTTCGTCAAAAGAATTAAATAAATGTTTTGTGAATTTCAAATTGTTGTGTCGAAATATTATACTGCAGCAACATAATTATCGTGTACATAATGTACCGCATTATGAAACATATAAAGATAAAAAAAAAAATACATGTGCCGCTTTTATTCATGATTTAGTAACCACTTTTAATTTCTTTCAATGTCGTAGTTACTTATAATAAGGATCTTATAATGCTGATCCATTACAATAATTACAAAATGTTATAATGGGTTGCATATACCTCTTTTATTGTTTTCATGCTATAAAACGAAGATACAGAAAGTTACACAGAAGCTAAGCGTTTGGTCATCAAGAATTTACGTATCATAAACGGAGCAAATTGTCCCCGAAATATAGAAACAAACAAAAAAATAATAATCGTATCATTTGTGCACGTGAATGAAGACGTAGTATGCAATGTACTATCATGATCACCACGAAATTCAAATGAATTCAGTGAAGGCATATTGGTGTAAAAAGGATTGAAATGTTACATCGGCGAAGATTTTTTCTTTTGTATGTGTGGAACTAAAAAAAAATCTTATCGTAGTTTGTAATGTACTGTTTTCGATTTAAATTGGCTAAAAACCTCTCCTTTAATTTAAAACCGTAAGAAAGTGATATGCATAACATTGTTAAACTATCCGCCAAAGTTACGTGAATTAAGTATGCATGCGTGTTTAAAATGAAATACAAAATCATACATGCAAGATAAACTGATAAACGAAATATTAAGAAATTATTAATAAGTACGACTGAATGCATGTACTAGAAGGGGTCCACCTTTTTATCAATACATTTAATGAATAAACACACTTTTAAAAACTGATTGTTTTCACGGTAACTATTTAGATATTTACAAATATATAATCTGCGTTCGAGTTTCAACCGAGAATAGCAAAACAGTTAACTTATAAAATTCATTAAGTATATCGCTGGAGTTTATAAAGTACATATCTTTCCACTGTGCCATGGTTTGCCATCTCTATTTTTCTCTAAACAAATTATGGTTGGTTACATGTTTTGAATTTACTTAGAATTTCGGGATTATTTCTCAAAATTAAGTAAACTGAATTACAAAAAAAATCACACTATTCTTAGTCGAATACATAAAACTTGCGAAAGATATAAAAAGGCAGGATGAGCAACTTGCAAAAAGGCCGAATAACGATTTTATGTAATAAAAAACCCGGACAAACTAATAAAAAATAAAAAGACAGGACAGAGAATACAACTTAGAAAAAAAGAACTAACTGTTTCATCAAAGTCCACCCTCCCATCAAAATAAAATTGTAGATCTCTTAATCCAGAAACAACTGAGAGGAGAAAGTTGAATTAAATATTTCGATGTGAAACCTCAAGATTTTAAAGTTTAAAATTTTACTAGCGCACAACATTATAAACTCAATGAATTCTACATGCACACACATGTATCACTGAAAAGCTAGAATTGATATGGGATAATCAAGAACACAATAATCATCACGGTACGTGAATACGACGATGGAGGTTATAACAACCTTAACCGGCTACGTGAATACTGATCAGTCCATTCAACTTATAGTACGCGTGTTCTATTGTCGCAGGTGTGAGGGCGAAGGTTTGAACTGGCCAATGAAAACAATCGCTCCTTTACGAGTTAATCTAATAAAGTTTGTTTGACTGATTACGTCGCACTACCTTTCGCTAAGCTTGGCCGCATATAAGTGTATATTTGACTTTTAAATTAGTGCCTCATGTACTCTGTTTTGACGGTAGCTTTTCCGTATGTAATGACCTTAACCATGAGACCTCTCGTTGTTACTTCGGGACCCGCGTGATGAAAACAGCCGAGATCACAGAAAAGATCAATAAACTTGGAATTTAGAACATCTGTTGTTTAAATTGATTCTAAAAGAAAAACAATCATTAACAAATCAATTAACTGCTGTTATTAGAAAGTTATTTAACAAATAGAATAGAATGGAAACTATAAAAGAAACAACGCTGTATGCTGCATGTTTATCATCTCAATTATTGTTCAGATTGCTCCTTCCATGATTCTATTTTCATTGTGTATTAAGTTCAAGTTCGGTAAACTTCTTCAATAAAACAGGAATGTAAATAAGCAAGCGAAGTTTTTACTGAATGAAATATGAAATATTATTTTAGCAAATAGCAACAATCGTGCACAGAAGCCTCCGTTTAATTTATCTCATTGTGTTTCGTGTTATCATTAACGATAACATATATGCTGCATCAGGTGAGGCGCTTTTCGACAGAGCGAAGAGCATTTTCCAACCTTAAAATACAGAAAAAAGCCAAACACGGGCGATAATTTAATTGCCAATTTTGTTTTGAAGTATCTCGTTTCATATGATTTAATAAATAAACATATGATATGGCGTCTTTTTCATATTGAAATTGTAGTCAGAATAGATTTAAATATGAGACGTTTTTAAAAGGCTCGTAGGAAAAATTATATAAAAATATTCTAAGGGTCTAAATATGACAGTTAATTTCTTGATTGACAACATATTTGTTACGTTCGGAGGACGTGTTTTTCAACAGACTGTCGGTATTCCAATGTGAACAAACTGTGCCCCTCTACTTGCCGACTTGTTTCTTTATAATTATGAGGCTGACTTCATGCAGGAACTTCTTAGGAAGAAAGAGAAGAAGTTAGCAATATCCTTTAACTCTACTTACCGCTATATAGATGATGTTCTTTCACTAAATAATTCAAAATTTGGTGACTATGTGGAACGCATCTATCCCATCGAGCTAGAGATAAAGGATGCTATAGATACAGTTAAGTCGGCCTCATATCTTGACTTACATCTAGAAATTGACAATGATGGTCGGTTGAAAACAAAACTTTACGACAAAGGAGATGATTTCAGCTTTCTAATTGTGAACTTTTCATTTCTAGGTAGCAAAAGTCCAGCAGCACCTGCATACGGGGTATATATCTCCCAATTGATACGATATTCCCGTGCTTGCATTTCCTATCATGATTTTCTTGATAGAGGGTTGCTGCTCACAAGGAAGCTATTAAACCAAGAGTTCCAAATGGTGAAGTTGAAATCATCCCTTCGTCAATTTTACGGACGCCATCACGAGTTGGTTAACCGTTATGGAATAACCGTTTCACAAATGATATCGGATATGTTCCCTACGTTGTAACTACAATCCCCTTCCCTTTTCATGAATGTGACCTACCGAATTAGACTATTTACCGGATTTGTTATCACATAAGCAACACGACGGGTGTCACATGTGGAGCAGGATCTGCTTACCCTTCCGGAGCACCTGAAATCACCCCTAGTTTTTTTTGTGGGTTCGTGTTGTTTATTCTTTAGTTTTTTATGTTGTGTCATGTGTGCTGTTGTTTGTTCGTCTTTTTCATTTTTAGCCATGGCGTTGTCAGTTTGTTTTAGATTTATGAGTTTGACTGTCCCTTTGGTATCTTTCGTCCCTCTTTTAAGGGGGTTCGCGGGTCTAAATCGTTTATATAGGATTTCTCTATATTTTTCTATAAATGAACTTTATCTTATAGATAATAGAAAAATAAAATAAAAAAGTGGGGTCACCGTTCATTTACGCTCACAATCTGCCTTCGAAAGAAGCATACATTTTTGTAAAGGTGTTTTTTTTCTGTTGAAGTAATAGGAGAAATAAAGGTAATATCGAAATAAAAAGAAGAAATTTATTACAGAAATCGCTAAAATTTTACAATAATTTAGTTTAAGTACAGCTAATATGGTAATTATATTAAAAAAGATAGGTCACCGATGAGTTGAAAAAGATATTTCAATTTTAGAGCCAAAAAATGGCATTTTTCCACCAAAGGGAGATAATTTGAAGCTTCTTCAATGATGTATACATTTTGAAAGTCATCTGGGGCCAATACGAATTGATTGTTTTGAATGATTTTTGTACCATATGATAAAGTAACAACTACAAAAGGAAATAAATAAAATTTGTAATGAAAAACAAATGTTTGATTTTTTTCTGAAATTTTTATACCCTCGAGCCTCCTTAATAGTTCCTAACTTCTACAATGACAAACAAGCAAGACATTCAAATCAAAGGTAAATATATGTACACTGATCCAAACCACAGAGTAAGATTTATAAATAGTTGATCAAAGCTTAATAGGGCTGGTACATGTGATGTTTTAAATTGCCTTTTAATAAACTGACTGTTTAAGCAGCTCTATTACTTTGGAATGACAAATCAGAAAAAAATTTAAATCCAAAAGGAGCTTCAACTGTAACCTTTTTTAATCAAAACAATGGTGTAAAGTATTGAGATATTAATCCAAGATTATTGGAGTTTAATATACTAAGATACGTGAACAATTGCATTAAATCTGACGGTTACGGCCATGTAGTAATTTATTTTGGTCTAGAACGTCCATTCCTTTTTCTAAACAGAGGTGGGTCCGATTACTTCCAATGTAATTGATTAAATTACAATTACTTTCTCATTTGCACGATTAAATTAAATTAATGATTACATCATTTCTGAAAGTGTCTGATTAAATTAATGATTACATTGGCAAAGTAATCAGGATTAAATCTGATTACAATGAATTAAAAAAAACGAAAACATTTTGAATGATGTGAATAAATGAACGTGTAATATAACTAGTTCTTTTTAGAAAGGATTTTGTTTTATATATTTCAAAATGATAACTTCATCTATTTAATAAACCACAAAAGTTCACTACAGACATACATGAACATTGTGTCACCCATAACACTTTATCATCATTGATCTCTGAATTATTTTGACTTCAATTGAATATGGCTTTATAAAGAGTTTGCTGTTTGTCTTCTGACCTCTTCCGGACTTTATATGAATTTCAAGTTGCAGTTTTGGGAAGTTAAAATATGGATAAAATAAATTTACCAGATAAAAATTATGTAAAAATTTAAAAGAATTGTTTAAACAAATTGTAAACAAAATACAAGTACAAAAGTCAATGCATTTTACATGTCCAGTCCAAGTACATACACACATTTGCTTATTTTAAACAACACTTTTGTCCAACTTTTAATTTAGTTTGTGCTAATTAGATAAATTTGCACATGTCTGATTAATCTTTTATAATATATATTGTCCTACAGCTATACTCAATTGAAAATAGCAATAAAAACAAACCTTAATTGGTTTCCTATCTGTCAATTCAAAGTTGACAATAATCCAAATATTAAAAAAAGATTATAATTCAGGATTAAAGAAAAGTATAATATTGCTTACATATAACAGTTTTTTTTTATCTAATATATATATGTACATCTTTAAATCCTTTAACTAAGGCCGTCTTATGCTGATGATGATTTTTTGGTATTGTAACAGTTTATTTTTTACTGAATTATACAAATCTATTAACATGCTTGATAAAGTAAACCAAACTATCTTAACTTGTTAAATATTTATTTAATAAAATAACAAAAAGGTTCATTTATTGACCATAAACACAGTTCAAGATTATATTCATTGTAATTAGAATGTAATCAGAATGTAATCAGGATTACAGGGCATTTTGAAAGTAATTGATTAAATTAAATTACATGTAATCATATATTTGGCCGCTTTAAAATGATTACAATGATTACTTGAAAATTGTAATCAATTACAGCTGATTAATGATTACAATTACCCCAAGTCTGTTTCTGAAAAGATAATTCATCAAAAGATACTGATCTTTGTTGATTAATATTCTGTATCAACTTCTCAAATAGTACACGATGGTCTTGGGTTATTTTACTTTTTATTTGTGTTTGTTAACTGTTAAACTTTACTAGTTAATCCATTTTTTTGTTATATACTTTTGGTGTGGCTCAGTACTTATGCATCCCGTCAACGGTTGTTGTGTTATGATCATTTTTGTATTCTTGTCTTTCATTTTTCTTTAGTTCCTTGTCGATAAGTCATATTTGTTTTTCTTTGTTGAAATATGTTTTTGTGTTTTAGTGATTAACAGTATAGCACAATGTTGACGGCTGTTTGTATTGTTCACTCATGAATTGTTGTCAATAAAATGAAATTGTATGCAACTGTAATACAAGTGAGAGGTTTAGTTATCTGTAAGATCAGGTTTGATCATCCGTTTTTAACAAGAGGAAAGGCTTGTACCACATCAATTAAATTTTTCTTTGAGTTCGGTATTTGTGGTATTTTACTTTTTTTTTTTATACAATATCCTTATATTTTGTGAAAATGCCCTCAAGTTGTAAAAGAAAGAAAATATATGCTGGATACTGAATCTGCATTTGTATAATTATATTGAAAATTAAAAACAATTGAAAAATTGAAAGACGAACTCCTCTTACTTGTGAATATCAGAAATAGTTAGACGCCTATGACATTCATTGAGATCTTACATAAAGGTCTACTATACCTTTGAAATAGGCAGAATCAGATGACTATTTGTTTTAAATTGCTCCTGATCAGTTTACCCCAAAAAAACGGTAAGAATCGAGGGAAATTACGATTAAAATTGTTTCAATTAGGGCTTCGATCAACAACAAACATAATAAATCGGATATTACCTTTGGACTCCTTATATATATATATAAGGGAGACCAAAAATTACAAACTTTTATAACAAATGCTAACAATCAACACCCTACCATCAAATTCACCCATGAAACATCTAATTCCACCATAAACTTCCTTGATACATCTAGCACCCTCTCTGTAGGTATAATAAAAACAGATATATACTCTAAACCTACAGATACTCATCAATACTTGTCGCCTGAAAGTTGCCATCCTCCACACTGCACGAAGAGCATTCCATACAGCCAAGCTCTCAGAATAAGGCGAATCTGCTCCTCTGAAGACACTGCAAAACAACGTCTGGGGCAGCTTAAAGGACATTTAAAAAGAAGGGGATATAAACACAAAAACATCAAAAATAGTTTTCGAAAAGCGGAATCCATCCCCAGAAGCACTCTGCTAACTTACAAAGATAAACAGAAAAGTAAAAGAATCCCATGTGTGCTCACCTACCATCCATGCCTGAGAAATAGTTTCAAGACCATTCGTGATCATTGGACAGCAATCTTACACAATCTTTCAGACTCATATATATATATATATATATATATAAGTACGTCTGAGTCAGTGACAACTCTACAACAGATGTATCCATCGGATCGCCATCAATGATGGTGATACATGGCTGTGTACATAATGTATATACAACTCGTCTAAACATCAACCCAACAATGTTAGATCTGTAAATTTGCTTTCGCAAATTTTTGGTTCTTCCCTCGCCGGGATTCGAACCCATGCTACTGTGATATCGTGACACCAAATCGCCTGCACTGCAGCCGTCCCGCTAGACCACACGACCACCTGGGCTCTCAAAAAAAGAGCTTTCGCTGGCCGTGTGTTACCTTTCCTCGTCAGTTTTAATCTAGCGGCGTACTACAGTACATGATATATAAGGCATGAAGATATACTGTAGTACGCCGCTAGATTAAAACTGACGAGGAAAGGTAACACACGGCCAGCGAAAGCTCTTTTTTTGAGAGCCCAGGTGGTCGTGTGGTCTAGCGGGACGGCTGCAGTGCAGGCGATTTGGTGTCACGATATCACAGTAGCATGGGTTCGAATCCCGGCGAGGGAAGAACCAAAAATTTGCGAAAGCAAATTTACAGATCTAACATTGTTGGGTTGATGTTTAGACGAGTTGTATATACATTATGTACACAGCCATGTATCACCATCATTGATGGCGATCCGATGGATACATCTGTTGTAGAGTTGTCACTGACTCAGACGTACTTATAAATATAATTATTTTCTGTGACTGTATATTACATTAATTTGTAGGATCCTTTACATAGATAATTTAGCTGATCTGTAACAATAACATCTTCATGCCTTATATATCATGTACTGTAGTACGCCGCTAGATTAAAACTGACGAGGAAAGGTAACACACGGCCAGCGAAAGCTCTTTTTTTGAGAGCCCAGGTGGTCGTGTGGTCTAGCGGGACGGCTGCAGTGCAGGCGATTTGGTGTCACGATATCACAGTAGCATGGGTTCGAATCCCGGCGAGGGAAGAACCAAAAATTTGCGAAAGCAAATTTACAGATCTAACATTGTTGGGTTGATGTTTAGACGAGTTGTATATATATATATATATATATATATATATATATATATATATATATATATATATAGAGTCTATAAGAATCTACCAACCAGTAAACTTAATAGGTATTGGATCATCAAAATTGACAATACTACACAAACAGGAAAAATTATATGAGTCTGAAAGATTGTGTAACAATACCGATAAATAGATGGAAAACAAAACACTAAAAAGTGTTGAATATCATTGCACAAAGATGGAAAAACTGAACAGATGATATAAATTATACAATAATTGCAAATATTTCGGCTCAACAAATGGCCTTCTTCGGTGACAAAAGTTTTAACAATAATGAGATACAATGTATAAGGTGTAAACATAGATCACTAATAATACAGGTAAGTTTTGGTCGATTGATTTTAATCCAAAATCCTGAATATAATAATATAAACACTAGACTGTAAATTTAATTATTTCTTTCTATTGATTCCATCTGGATGGAGGACACCCAGTGTTTTTATCCAAAACCTCTCCCGATTTTCTCTTTGCCTATTTTGCCATGTACAATCCTGTTCGATCACAAGGATCTTCATGTGATCAAAATCTTTCAGATTGTGATCTGGTAACCTGAAATGTTGGCTGACAGGAATATACGGTTTTTTTGTGAGGTCACTCCTGTGGCCATTGAGGCGTTTGTGAAATGGCTGCATAGATTCACCAACATATTGGAGACCACATCTAGGACACTCAAGAACGTAAATCACGTTTGAGCTTTTGCAGTTGACATTGCAAAAGATCTTGTATGTCTTTTCTGTGGTCTTACTGTGAAATGTTGATGAATGCTGCAATTGGTTGCAACATTTGCAGCGCTTGTCCCCACAAGGCTGACAATTACCTACAGTATGGTTAGGTTTGGAAAGGTCAGCACGGACAAGTATATTTCTCAGGCTGTTAGGTTGTTTGAAGGCAATCATGGGAGGCTCAGGAAAGATTTTGGATAACTTCGAATGTTTCTCGATTGCTGTCCAATGATCACGAATGGTCTTGAAACTATTTCTCAGGCATGGATGGTAGGTGAGCACACATGGGATTCTTTTACTTTTCTGTTTATCTTTGTAAGTTAGCAGAGTGCTTCTGGGGATGGATTCCGCTTTTCGAAAACTATTTTTGATGTTTTTGTGTTTATATCCCCTTCTTTTTAAATGTCCTTTAAGCTGCCCCAGACGTTGTTTTGCAGTGTCTTCAGAGGAGCAGATTCGCCTTATTCTGAGAGCTTGGCTGTATGGAATGCTCTTCGTGCAGTGTGGAGGATGGCAACTTTCAGGCGACAAGTATTGATGAGTATCTGTAGGTTTAGAGTATATATCTGTTTTTATTATACCTACAGAGAGGGTGCTAGATGTATCAAGGAAGTTTATGGTGGAATTAGATGTTTTATGGGTGAATTTGATGGTAGGGTGTTGATTGTTAGCATTTGTTATAAAAGTTTGTAATTTTTGGTCTCCCTTGTCCCATTTCATGTCAACGTCATCAATAAATCGATACCAGGAAAGCGGTTTTTCGATGGAGCACTCCAGCAGTTGCTTTTCAAATTTACCCATGAATATATTGGCATAAGATGGAGCCATTTTTGTACCCATAGCAGTGCCATTTGTCTGTAAATAGTGTTCTCCTTGGAATGTGAAGTTGTTCTTTTTCAAGACCATAGTAAGCATTTCAACTAAGCAATCAGTAGGTGGAATTTTAAGAGATCGAGAGTCCCAAACTTCTCTACATGCTTCAATACCATCCGCATGGGGAATATTCGTATAGAGAGAGGTGACATCCATAGTGACAAGAGTAGTATTGGCAGGTAGAGGGTTTAAATCTTGCATCTTTAGTAAGTAATCTGTAGAATCTTTAATAAAAGATGGCAAGTTTTCTACATGTGGTCGAAGATAGTAATCAACGAATTCGGATATTTTTTCGGTGGGATGACCATTAGCTGAGACGATTGGTCTACCTGGGTTACCAGGTTTATGAATTTTAGGGAGCAGGTAGAATCGCCCAGGTTTTGAATTTTCAGGTTTTAAATATTTGAAAGTATCTATATCAATGATGTTATTGTCACACATTTCCTTTAAACATTCTGTTATTTCCTCGCTGAATTGGAGGGTGGGGTCCGAATTAAGTTTTTTGTAAAACCGGTCATCATCTAATTGGTGAATGGCCTCTTGGACATAGTTAGATTTGTCCATGACGACAACTGCACTCCCTTTGTCTGCAGGTTTAATAACAATGTCGTCATTATCTCTCAAATTTGTCAAAGCCACACGTTCATCAGGTGTTAAATTATCATAGGTCTGATTGTTTATTTTTACATTTGTAAGTATATCCGTTTTAACATTGTCTATAAATGATTCTAAGGTGGTGTTTTTGCTTGGTTTAGGGACCCAGTTGCTTTTCTTTCTAAATCTATATTCATTGGAGTCATCAGAGTCACTATCTGAGGTGGTGCTATCGTTCTCTTTCGATGCAAAATGTTCCTTGATGCGGAGGCTCCTGGCAAAATAATCCAGTTCCTCAGACAATTTAGTATCATTCACTGGACCTGGGACTGGACAAAAGTTTAGGCCTTTGGATAGTAATGACGTTTCGTCCTCAGTAAGTTGTTTGCTGGAAAGATTAACAACAGTATTGATCTTGTTGCTGAGGACTTGAGGTCTACGTCTAAAATGTCTGTTTTTGGTTTTATTATTCTTTTTTTCTTTTGTACTAATGGATGGGAAAGAAGTACCATCCCGTTGAAATTTGCATCTTTGTCTGGAGCGGAGAGTGGCGGTCTTAGTGTTGGTTCTATCTCTCAGGCGCTCTTGGATGTTCTCGAATTCGCTTGCTGTTAGATCTGTTTTGCAAGCCTGAGACAAGGAGTCAAATTGACGTGTTAGGTTTTTATGATGTTCAATACAGTGTTCTCTAAGGAGTATGAGTAGACGGAGGGAACAGTGAAATAGGGTTTGATCCCACCTACGAAGAAATGTATCAGACAGGTTGCCGGTAGTTTGAGGCAGCGCTTTAATACATAAGCCACTGGGAATAACATTATTGTCAATATAATGACAGTAATTAGAAAGATGGTGTCTAGTACTAATTTGTTGTTGTTTAGTGATCCTTAGTTGTTTGAAATATTGATCATAATTCATGTTGTACACAGTTGGAATATAAGTCTGCTGGGATCATGAAAAACACAATGCAGGTAGCCCAAAAATAATATAGAGTCTATAAGAATCTACCAACCAGTAAACTTAATAGGTATTGGATCATCAAAATTGACAATACTACACAAACAGGAAAAATTATATGAGTCTGAAAGATTGTGTAACAATACCGATGAATAGATGGAAAACAAAACACTAAAAAGTGTTGAATATCATTGCACAAAGATGGAAAAACTGAACAGATGATATAAATTATACAATAATTGCAAATATTTCGGCTCAACAAATGGCCTTCTTCGGTGACAAAAGTTTTAACAATAATGAGATACAATGTATAAGGTGTAAACATAGATCACTAATAATACAGGTAAGTTTTGGTCGATTGATTTTAATCCAAAATCCTGAATATAATAATATAAACACTAGACTGTAAATTTAATTATTTCTTTCTATTGATTCCATCTGGATGGAGGACACCCAGTGTTTTTATCCAAAACCTCTCCCGATTTTCTCTTTGCCTATTTTGCCATGTACAATCCTGTTCGATCACAAGGATCTTCATGTGATCAAAATCTTTCAGATTGTGATCTGGTAACCTGAAATGTTGGCTGACAGGAATATACGGTTTTTTTGTGAGGTCACTCCTGTGGCCATTGAGGCGTTTGTGAAATGGCTGCATAGATTCACCAACATATTGGAGACCACATCTAGGACACTCAAGAACGTAAATCACGTTTGAGCTTTTGCAGTTGACATTGCAAAAGATCTTGTATGTCTTTTCTGTGGTCTTACTGTGAAATGTTGATGAATGCTGCAATTGGTTGCAACATTTGCAGCGCTTGTCCCCACAAGGCTGACAATTACCTACAGTATGGTTAGGTTTGGAAAGGTCAGCACGGACAAGTATATTTCTCAGGCTGTTAGGTTGTTTGAAGGCAATCATGGGAGGCTCAGGAAAGATTTTGGATAACTTCGAATGTTTCTCGATTGCTGTCCAATGATCACGAATGGTCTTGAAACTATTTCTCAGGCATGGATGGTAGGTGAGCACACATGGGATTCTTTTACTTTTCTGTTTATCTTTGTAAGTTAGCAGAGTGCTTCTGGGGATGGATTCCGCTTTTCGAAAACTATTTTTGATGTTTTTGTGTTTATATCCCCTTCTTTTTAAATGTCCTTTAAGCTGCCCCAGACGTTGTTTTGCAGTGTCTTCAGAGGAGCAGATTCGCCTTATTCTGAGAGCTTGGCTGTATGGAATGCTCTTCGTGCAGTGTGGAGGATGGCAACTTTCAGGCGACAAGTATTGATGAGTATCTGTAGGTTTAGAGTATATATCTGTTTTTATTATACCTACAGAGAGGGTGCTAGATGTATCAAGGAAGTTTATGGTGGAATTAGATGTTTCATGGGTGAATTTGATGGTAGGGTGTTGATTGTTAGCATTTGTTATAAAAGTTTGTAATTTTTGGTCTCCCTTGTCCCATTTCATGTCAACGTCATCAATAAATCGATACCAGGAAAGCGGTTTTTCGATGGAGCACTCCAGCAGTTGCTTTTCAAATTTACCCATGAATATATTGGCATAAGATGGAGCCATTTTTGTACCCATAGCAGTGCCATTTGTCTGTAAATAGTGTTCTCCTTGGAATGTGAAGTTGTTCTTTTTCAAGACCATAGTAAGCATTTCAACTAAGCAATCAGTAGGTGAAATTTTAAGAGATCGAGAGTCCCAAACTTCTCTACATGCTTCAATACCATCCGCATGGGGAATATTCGTATAGAGAGAGGTGACATCCATAGTGACAAGAGTAGTATTGGCAGGTAGAGGGTTTAAATCTTGCATCTTTAGTAAGTAATCTGTAGAATCTTTAATAAAAGATGGCAAGTTTTCTACATGTGGTCGAAGATAGTAATCAACGAATTCGGATATTTTTTCGGTGGGATGACCATTAGCTGAGACGATTGGTCTACCTGGGTTACCAGGTTTATGAATTTTAGGGAGCAGGTAGAATCGCCCAGGTTTTGAATTTTCAGGTTTTAAATATTTGAAAGTATCTATATCAATGATGTTATTGTCACACATTTCCTTTAAACATTCTGTTATTTCCTCGCTGAATTGGAGGGTGGGGTCCGAATTAAGTTTTTTGTAAAACCGGTCATCATCTAATTGGTGAATGGCCTCTTGGACATAGTTAGATTTGTCCATGACGACAACTGCACTCCCTTTGTCTGCAGGTTTAATAACAATGTCGTCATTATCTCTCAAATTTGTCAAAGCCACACGTTCATCAGGTGTTAAATTATCATAGGTCTGATTGTTTATTTTTACATAATGTATATACAACTCGTCTAAACATCAACCCAACAATGTTAGATCTGTAAATTTGCTTTCGCAAATTTTTGGTTCTTCCCTCGCCAATATTTAGACGAGTTGTATATATATATATATATATATATATATATATATATATATATATATATATATATATATATATATATATATATATATATATAAGTACGTCTGAGTCAGTGACAACCCTACAACAGATGTATCCATCGGATCGCCATCAATGATGGTGATACATGGCTGTGTACATAATGTATATACAACTCGTCTAAACATCAACCCAACAATGTTAGATCTGTAAATTTGCTTTCGCAAATTTTTGGTTCTTCCCTCGCCGGGATTCGAACCCATGCTACTGTGATATCGTGACACCAAATCGCCTGCATGTCACGATATCACAGTAGCATGGGTTCGAATCCCGGCGAGGGAAGAACCAAAAATTTGCGAAAGCAAATTTACAGATCTAACATTGTTGGGTTGATGTTTAGACGAGTTGTATATACATTATGTACACAGCCATGTATCACCATCATTGATGGCGATCCGATGGATACATCTGTTGTAGGGTTGTCACTGACTCAGACGTACTTATGAATATAATTATTTTCTGTGACTGTATCTTACATTAATTTGTAGGATCCTTTACTATAGATAATTTAGCTGATCTGTAACAATAACATCTTCATGCCTTATATATCATGTACTGTAGTACGCCGCTAGATTAAAACTGACGTGGAAAGGTAACACATGCCCACCGAAAGCTCTTTTTTTGAGAGCCCAGGTGGTCGTGTGGTCTAGCGGGACGGCTGCAGTGCAGGCGATTTGGTGTCACGATATCACAGTAGCATGGGTTCGAATCCGGCGAGGGAAGAACCAAAAATTTGCGAAAGCAAATTTACAGATCTAACATTGTTGGGTTGATGTTTAGACGAGTTGTATATATATATATATATATATATATAAAATGTAGTATATGCACATGAAACGACTGAAAGGTTTTGCAGCGAATATTTCGATTAATCATGCTGCCTAAAAAATCGTACAGAAAAAGGATTCAATCACTGTTCTTATATTTGAGTTGAAAAGCTCATTCGGCCTCTTAATTAGAAACTGTGAAAAGCAAGAATGCCCAATACTGATTTGACACGCATCCTAATGTAAAGAGCATTGTGATAAAACATGAAAAGAATCGGTGAACAACCAAAAACACCATCCGTATAGCGGAAAGTAGAGTTAAAGGATATTGCATTGCTAACTTCTTATATTTCTTACTAAGAAGTTCCTGTATGAAGTCAGCCTCATAATAATAAAGAAACAAGTCGACAAGAAGAGGGGCACAATTTATTCCCATTGGAATTCCGACAGTCTGTTAAAAAACACGTCCCCCAAACGTTACAAATATGTTGTCAATCAAGAAATCAAGCATCTTGATAATGCCCGTTTCAGAGAATTTTTGTTTGAATCAGAGCGATCCTTTACAAAGTAGGATGTATCCCTCCCTGAGACAAGATACTTGTTTTTACGTTGGCCATTTTTTTTTATGAAACAAAGCAATACCAACTCTTTCAATTTGTCTTTTAGTTTGGAATGTGGAATACTTGTGTAATGTGTTTATAAGATTTCGTGTTTAAGTCGCCCTTATCTTCATTTTAATCAAGACAATGAATGTGTTCTTGCTTGTTTTGATGAATTTCTGGGGTAACCTCTGGTTTTTGTTTAATAATTATAATTGTTTTGGTGGTAAAATCCTGCTGCTTGCATGGCTTGTTACATGTACAATTTCTAACAATACCCAAAGAAAATACGGGCTTTCCTATTTTCATGGCAACTGAATTCTACTACAACAGTGGAATGTTTAACGACCTTAATTACCCATGAGTTTCTCGTACGGTCGGTACTTTATGTGAGAAAGTAAATCATCAATAATAGAACTGTTATCACAATTCAAAACATACGAGAAAGATCACCCTCTTTTTTTGGATGAAATATAATAAAATATTTGTATAATATTATTGAAACATATAGTTTATGATAACATTGGCATTCAAATGAACAAAAAATAATTGAAAAAAAATGATTTATATAACCACAATTTTAATAACAAAATGAAGTGTTTTTTGTACAAAAAAATGCATTTACAACTTTAACTGTAGTCGAACTCTACAATGTCAGACATTTCAAAATTAATCTTCAGATGACTGTTGACATCATGGTTGATCGTTATACGGCAAAGAATTAGTACTTTGTGCGCAGCCTCCATTCAAACGGATAACCTCATCTAAACGTCTTCTGATTCCTGCCATAAATCGACTAATTTGTTGCTAAGGTAGCGGCAACCATTTCTGATGAAGGTCATTGTTTATTTCATGATGTGTTTGAACTGGGGTGTCCTTTCGCGCACTTTCCACCCAATAGTGTCCCATATATGCTCGATATGGTTCAAATCCGGGCTACAATCGGGCAAAGGAAGATGAACCGAATTCTATTGGAACAATGGATCTTCCTCCACGATGCTAATTCCCAACTTTGGTGAGCTCTGCACTACATTGGATACGGAAAACTGTGTGTCTGTTCGTAAGCAAATGTCTCCGAAATGTTCTTATCGCACGATAACCAGTAGCGATGAGTCGATCTCGACCAGTTCTTGTTAAAAGGCTCCTGTATGCCCACCACTCTCTTTTTAAAATTGTCTTGTATGCAATGGGTTTCCTTCTGACCAACCTTCATTATGCTTGATTTTCTCTAGCAAATTTTATAGGGGGTCTTCATTATCTTGGAAGGTCTTTAACATCGTTTATTGCCTGATTTTTATTCTCAAAACGACTTATAGTGGAATGGTGATGACCAACAATACGTGCAGTTGTTACCGCGACATACCTGCTTCTCTCATGCTGATAATCTGCCATCTTACTGCAGTTAAGAGTTGTCATGGACCCATTACAAGGTGTCAATCACATAACTTTAAAAACTTGGTTATTTAAAGTGTTGAACACAATGAGATAAAAACATCTGTTTTGCTGTTTACGGGTACAGTAGTTGCATGTGCAGATAAAAACTTATCGAGTAGATATTTATTGATTAAACTCAGGTGATACTTAAATAATGTTTAACTAGTTCTATTTTACCAAATTATATCACAAAAAAGAGTGTTTTTTTAATTTCAATTTCAATTTGGTGTTGCAATACTTTTTTCCATGTGTATATATACTCATAATTGTACGGAAGGATAGAAGGACAGACAGACGAACGGACATTGGTTAAACAATATGCCCCCAACTTTTGATGAACCAGCTCTTTCTCAATAATAAAAACGTGGTGTCTACTTTTACGACAAATAATATCAAAATTAAAGAAAACTCTATCAGCTGAAAATAAAAATATGGAAAATCATTGAGAATATCTTTATTTCAGTTTTTATCTACAGAGATGACCAAGCATTCATCATTTTCAACTAAACCACACACTTCTCAACTTTATATCCGTGACAGAATTGTCTTTACTATGTAATCTCATCCCCTATCTTGATATATGAGCTATGAAACATGAAGACATGAATTTTAAAGTTATTTGAAAATATGAAAATATTTGAATTCTGTCAATTCGAAGAACTATATTTGTCAAAAGGGGATAATTGTATTAGTTCTTAAATCACGACGGTTATAATTTTCGTTTTTAAAAACAATTAACTTTTTTTTTTATATATATATATCTATTATAAATTAAATGGAACTTTAACGCATTCTATTTTAGACTCAGTGGTGGTACCGTCAAACAACTGACAGAGGGTAATCCTGATTTTACCGACCTCGGTGTTGACAAAAATAGGCCAACAAAAATTGCAGGAATGTTCCATAATATTTATGACGAAGAATGGATCACCGTCTTAGAAGCTTTGACTCATGTAAAAAAAGGTAGTGAACCAAGAACAGCAGAACAAGCCATAAAATTGTTAAAGGAAATTATAAAGGTATGAGCTCCAGCAGGTAACAATCGATGTACCAGATAAAACACATTAATGCTTTTAATATAATATGTATTTCAATTTTGAGACCAATTTCGGTACATATGATGATAGCCAAACAACTTGAAATTAAAAAATCAAACAATTACAAGTAAATGGAAAAGCAGTTGATTACTAATCGATCAACTATTTTTGTTTGGTTGAATTGCATAGAATATACACTTGCATATAGTTTTTTTTGTAAATTAAGAAAAAGTAAAAATATTTCTATTTATAAATTTTTATGAAAAAGGAAAAATATCAAATTTAAGTAGTTGGCAAGACATTTGAAAATGTCTTATGAGTATCAAAATATGTTTGTGTTAGGAATTGAATAATATTTAGTACAAAGTGCAAGCTATGTATTGATATCAAAATTAATACCTCACTTTTTTTTTTACAAATACTATTACCATTGACAATTGTCATGATTTACAGACAATACACTTAAAGGTGTGAGTATTAAATGGAATCCCCATCATTTTACTTCCAATCTTAATTGATCACAGTAAATATTTTCTTGTTTAACATAATTGAACCAGCGACCAGTTAGTTGAAATGTTTAAAAGAATATTTGAATATTTTAAGTATATCTTTTTTTAAATAATTAAGTCAGACTTCAATAAAGAAAATACGAAAAAATACTGCAAGTGACTTTTAATGTTCTCCTTTCTATCCATATCAAAATTATCAAATAACCATTTTTTATTTAAAACAGAAGTTAAAAATCAGTGCACCTCCTGAAAGTGAAATATCAAACAAATTGTGTATTTCTTCAATTTGCGGTCAAAATCACTTATCCAAAGTTCTATTGGATGTCTTAAAATGGTTAAAGGTATTGGTATGATGAAAAATATTGACAACGTTAAAAACAAATAATGTCAGACTAGCTAAAAATTGGCTGGATCACTGCTTTTTTTACTATAATAGGTCAACTTGGAGATTTTGAGTTTATTTCTGTGGCCACATATTTGGGGGCTAATTTCCCTTTCACGTCCATTAATGGTGCTAAGAATAGCCTTTTAGTTTTAAAAATCATTTAATTAAATCGTTGGGACCAAGTAAATGACAACTAGACCTGATGAAAAGTCAATTATATATTGATACATAGTAATTGACAGTTGCAGACATACATCCAGTCGATACTGATATTTTCTCACTGCTACAGAATGTTTTTTCAAGACTCTTTAAACTCCGTACTTATATATTCGTACTGATTGATATTTGGCCTAAGATACATTATTTTAATATTAATTTAAGTGATCTATACTAGACTTTCAACTAGCTTCCAGTAATTGTGCGTGCTCCTAGATCGGTACTTTATAACATTTGCTTTTTGCTTAATGCTATTTGTCGATTTGATAAGACAAGTCCTTTACAACTGATTATTTAAGTTTGTTCTAATGTTATACTGTTACACCACAGTCTCATAATAAATGAAACAACTCTTTATAACTGACATGCTTCCGAAGCGCTTTTTGTGATTAACCTTCACAAGGAAAGCTTAAAGACCAAAATTTGAATGCCAAAATTAAACATTTTTATGAGCTCTTCACATTCCTCTAACCTCGGAAAAGATGCAACATGCAGCAATTCGTTAGAACAATTGGAAACAGTATTGAAGAGAACTGCACATAGTAGATCGACATAAAGCACCAAAGCAACTAACAAAAAAAGGCAAACAATACCATGAGAATTTGCAGTTACTGAAAGTCCTTTACAACTAACAAACAAATGATATTATACCCCACAAAATGCTTATGGTATTATGTTATTGATCCGTCCGTCAGTCAGTCCCGTAGGACGTCCGTCCTGTTTTTTGCCATCGCAACTCCATTGAAACCACACACTGAAATTTATAGAATGTGAGGATTTACATTTATGTAGATGTGCATATCGACGTTAATTTGCGGAAAAACATGTCTAGGAGTTCTGTCCTTTTAATTTAGAACTTAAGCCTAAATATACTACTTTTTTACCGTTTGTCTTCACAGCTCCTCTGAAACAATATAACAGAATTTCAATAAACTTTGTATATAATAAGAACATACTATATAGAGGAGCATACCTTCAACATATTATAATCAGTTCAATGAGTTGACCTCTGTAGGAGTCAATAAATTAGGAATCTGGTGACATTTTGTTTGTCCTGAAACAAAGTTGGGGCGTGGGTATATGAGCGTGCTCACAAATGTTATTTGGTTCTAGCAGACTGAAATATCAATAAAAATACATTAAACTATTTTTCAGAGTGGATATTTATTTTGTGACAATTATGCAAGAAAACAAGAGGATAATTTCATAACATTGTGGAACCAATGCATCGAAAAGTCATTTATATCGGTATGTCTTATGAATAATTAAAGTCTGAATGTTTTGGAGAAGTCAACACAAACCTTTTGTTTATTCCATTTAAAAACTGAAAATACTATTTTCTGTATCATGAATTATCTTCACATAACACAAAAGCTCATATGACAGTTGTTATCCATTCGTTTAAGTCTTTGATTTTGCCATTTGATAAGGGACTTTTCAATTTAAATTTTCCTTGAAATTCAGTATTTAATTTTTTTTTACCTTTTACATGATCACATTAATCAATAAAGTTTAATTGTTAAATCATCTCTTTTGGCATTTCTATTTTTGGGTAAAGATTGCATCCAAGACAATATCAGCTCCTATTGTCCAGAATTGTAGTTAAATGATCTACAACCAGTGCTTTATTTACAATGCAATATTTGATTTACTTTCCACTGACAAACTAACGTAATATGTACCCTTCTGATTAATATTAATGTGACTGATAATTCTGATAAATCCAACACAATACTGAATTAAAATTTGCAAGAATAACATAACTATATATATAAGATTCGTCTTGTGCGATACACTTTTGTGGATTTATTTTTGTCAAAAAACCTCAAACCAAAACGTTTTAAAGGTAGGGATTTATAAGAATTAAACATGTGATTTGGTCTAAAAAGGACATATAAAATAGTCTAAAGCATCAAAGTTATTTAATTTGCTTGAAGGAGTTTGAACCTTAGTATTAAATAATTCCCTAATTTATCAACGGAGAAGTATATAAAAAGAAATTTGTTCAAATCATGTGTGTACAGAATCACTGACAACTGAGTGCAACCGGACAACAGAGAAATACATTAAACCACAAATCAAATTCGGAACACGCTTAAATAACCCGTGATTCTGTTTTTATCCCCAACATCTATCAGATAGTTACAATATATATATATAAAGTTCATATTCAAAGTTATAATTGTAAAATTGTAGAGAATTAATGTATTTAATGATAAACAATGTATAATGACAAATAATATATAAACTAACAAAATTATAAAAATACTACCTGAAGATACCCTGGTCTTAAGGTACTAACAAACAGGGATCTTTACTGAAATAGCTGTACCAGTGAAGAAATCTGTTAACAGCATGTGATATATTGTTGTTGAATAAAAAAAAAAAAAAAAAGACAACTGAGTGCATGATACCCTTTGGGGACGGGCAGTCCATCATCATTTGTATCGATCTAGACTAGTGCTGATTAATCTTAAATGAAAAGGCCACTGTATTTATTCCGTGCGTCACCAGGAAAGCTCAAACCAAAATATTTGAAAGCCAGGAATGTACAAGTCCTAAATACATGAAACGCTATATGACGAAACATGGCATACAGATAGCAAAATTAATCTAAAATCAACTTTGCTCAAGGGAGTTGGAACTTAAGTTATTCAATAAATTCGCAATTATCAACAGAAAATTGAAATCATATCAGGTAAGAAGCACTGACTACTCATGATCAGCTGATTTTACCATCAGATACTAACGTTTCAAAAGCAGTGTCATCGACACAACAAGATGTTTGAAACCCTGGAAACTGTAAGATACATTTCAAAATATTAATACTGATATCTGACAGCTGAATATTGCTTTGGATTTTTCAAATTTATAGTACATAAATTCAACTTCATAACATTAGTGACTTTTAAACATAATACCTATTAATACAATTAACCGCGTATTTATCTTCAAGTTATTAAATGTACTTTATGTTATTCCATTCTATGTTTCCTGACTAAGGCCATTGCTACAATGAACTTGATTTCTAAAGTATAACCCTTCTTGACAACCATTTTTGTTACTAATTTTTCATCTGACCTACAGGCTATGAGTTTAGAATTAGGACCAGGACAAAACACCAAGAAGGTTCCTAAAATTGTCCTCAGTGAATTTAAAAATTCTAGAAAGGTTGAGTGCACTGAGACCATAAAGAATGTTATAAAGGTACATGTATATTCCATATGCTTCAAATTTTAAATTTTCCAAAGGTTTTATACTTGAACAGCTTATAAACAGGTTATTAACTGCACGATTTAAGATGTCATAATGATGAAAGAAAGAAGCTTGGAATAGTTAATATTTTATCTTTCAATAGTAGTTATGTTTCTACAATGAAGTTTTATATCATTTACAAAAACATACAGAAATGACATTTTTACGCTAGTATTTTTATCGTAGAAAAAAAACCCTGACGAATAAAACATGGTATCTTGGGGTTCGTGTTGTTTATTCTTTAGTTTTCTATGTTGTGTCATGTGTACTATTGTTTTTCTGTTTGTCTTTTTCATTTTTAGCCATGGCGTTGTCAGTTTGTTTTAGATTTATGAGTTTGACTGTCCCTTTGATATCTTTCGTCCCTCTTTTAGATACTTGAGTAACACGATTTTATGTCGTGTAGTTTTCTCTAACCTGCGTCGAAAATTACAGAAGGCTGGATGAAGGTCTTGCTTTTCCAGTGACGACACGGGAGCGGCGTCGGCAACAATTGTTCAGTTTTCTGATTAAGCGACTTTGATAGGAACTTCTTTTTATAGACCAGGGATATTATCTATACAGTTGTATAATTATCAGTACATATTGGTTTGATGACTATTTCGAGAACCTAGTGTGTAGTTCATGGTTCAGTGATTTTAAATTAATTACAAATTTTTACAAAGTCTTCTGCTAAAGTGATATGAACGACTTATAAAAAACAATGACAATTTCGATGCGCTATCCTCTATCCCATTGTTCAGCATCTTCGAATTATTTAGCAATGTTGCAGTCCATCAGATTGTCTTTTTTCTAAGTTTCTGCCGGCAGGAAAGACATATCTCTGTGAAAACAGTTTATTATTCACATATATTATCTTTTCGTTTTTGTAGCATATCTCGTTATTCCATATTTATACAAAATATCTGTAACATTTACAGGAATTCAACACAGAGGTGCTATCAAAGCTTAATCACAAAGACGAAGACAACCAAGCGGTTATAACATATGCTTCCAGATGCATTGAAGCATTGTGGCTTATGGTTATTCAGGATCCACCAATGACGATTGATTGGCCAAAGGAAAATTCAAAATTTGACAGTGGTGTATATAAAGAATATTCAATTTGTAGAAGAGGACAATATGTGAAGTTACCAGTATGGCCAGCTGTATATCTTTATAAAAACGGCCCACTGGTGAATAAGGGTTACGCAATGCCTGAGTAGTTCACTGCAAAAACTTTATTATTTATGGTTGTAAATATTATTTATTAGAGAAGTGTTTATGAAACTACAGTTAATTTTTTACCTAAGATATAATTGTTATTCCTATTATAAACTATTGTCATTGATGGTTGCATTTTCTGCATGCGCAAATTTAAGTGCTCACATAATATATTTCAGTTTAAATGCATACCTTAGAAGAACAATTGAAAATTTGAATTTAAAAAACATAGTTGTAGTTTTTGTAAAAGAGAATGAAGCCAATTATGAGGGGCATATAATTGTGTGTTGTAATTACAAGTTGCTTTATTTATTAACTCGTAATTGGTAAATACGACTAAGTATATAAAAGGAATCTTACATTTGATAGACTTATGTTAGACAATTAACAATGTGCCCTCATTTTCATTTTGCGTCACATATGATCCGAAAAAATTGTATTTTAAATACATGCATGTGCAAAAACAAAAAAAGAGCCTAGACAACAAACCTAAAATACACAGGGTTGAATGCCACAAATGGATTATCTGAAAAATAACCGACACTCGTGAAAAGACTGTACAGTTTTATGTTCAGATATTTTATATGATGTAAAGATCAAATGGCCTTTCAAGATTAAAAGTTTTTTTCTAGTGATAATGCTTTTTATTGTGCATCATTGTTACACTGTTGAAGTTGATTTTGATTTCAGATAACACTATGTGTTAATATAATGAGAGTATGCTTAGTCATATTGTATTAACTGAGATACGTAAGTAGCATTTAAAGCACACACCTTGTCTACAGCATAAGTGTTTCGCGTTCAGATTTAAGTGCACGATCCGTCCTTGTTTTCAAACAATCTGAATCATGGTGTTTCAAACCATTGTTGGAATTTTTAGTCCATAATGCCCTCAAACTTCTTACTAAATTTGGTCTTTTAAAATATGTTTGCTTCGAGTGTCACTGATGAGTCTTTTACATCTTTTACTTCTACCATGTACCAATACGCGACGACCATCAATAAACTAATTATTTTGCAAGTAAAGGATGCTTTTGCAACTAAAGGATGCTTTTCCAAGAAAAGGATGCACATGTAAATATTTTATATACATTCTGTATACAGTGAAATTAAAAACTCCTGGACGATGGTCTAGATTGTCTCATGTAATTGGTAGTGTTTTTAACTTTTTTGAGTAGCTGATTCTATTGCCACTTTTGTTATACATGATGATTCTTTGCATCCGTTACGGTATAGTCTGTCTTATGGAAGGAGAATGTTTCTCTAGCATCATTAACCACCCTTTTGAACAGTTTGTACATCATTGTCAGTCTTGATATTTTCCTTCGACCTTCAAGGTGATTAAGCATGCCACTAACAAAGTAGGCGTTGTGATATCTGTTAGTGACAAAACGTACCTGAGAGAAATAGGGGAATGTATAACGGTGTATTTGCACTGTTCAACTTTTTAAGATCACCATTTATTTATGGGGTTCGTGTTGTTTATTCTTTAGTTTTCTATGTTGTGTCATGTGTACTATTGTTTGTCTGTTTGTCTTTTTCATTTTTAGCCATGGCGTTGTCAGTTTATTTTAGACTTATGAGTTTTACTGTCCCTTTGGTATCTTTCGTCCTTTTTTATACCGATTGTTCCAAATGGATTTTGAAGGTATATTTTTAATTCTTTTTTTTATCTCTCTTGTCTGATGTACATCGGAAAATAACATTGATTTTTCAAGATAACAGTATTATTTTAATTTCATACAAAACAGTTTCTATGTGTGTTGGCGTTTGTTTTTGTTGCACTTCAGTGTTTCCGTTGTTTTCCTTTTATTGTTGATGTTTTTCCCTCGCTGTTAGTTTGTAACCCGGATTTGTTTTCTCTCTACCGGTTAAGGACTTTTTGAACAACGGTATGCTACGGTTGCCATACTTTACATTACCTGCTGATACTTTGTCATTACATGATGTATTGTCCTCAATCATTTGTGTTAGGGGCTCAAATATTTGTCTGTCTCCATCTTCAGCCGTGGTGTAAACACATCCTTCAACACCATGATCAAGCAAATATGCTTGATTGAGGAATTTTTTTTAAATATTCTGTAATTAGCTAGATGTCCATCATTTCAGGGGAGATAAGCTAATTCGGGTTATGTGACTAAACAACGCTACTGCCCAAAATTGGAGCCTGCAATTGATTTCGTTCAAATAAATGAATAAGTGTTTTCAATTAAATGAGCCAAGAACACCTTCATCTCACTTGTAACGTTTATAAACATTTCCAGTCTACGTCTACTTAAACCATCAATACCAACCAATAATCAGCATATTCTTAATGACAAAGTATCAGCACAATCGAGTATCAAAAACACAAAGTTTCAGAATACAATGATAAAGTATCATCATATAATAATAGAATATCAGCATATAATGACAAAGTATCAGCATAAAACAACAAAGTATCAGCATAAAACAACAAAGTATCAGCATATAATGACAAAGTATCAGCATAAAACTACAAAGTATCAGCATAAAACAACAAAGTATCAGCATATAATTACAAAGTATCAACATGACAAAGTATCAACATATTATGACAAATTATCAGCATATTATGACAAAGTATCAGCATATAATGACAACGTATCAGAATATAATGACATAGTACATGTATCAGCATGTAATGACAACTTATCAGTATATAATCACACATCTTCCCTACGATCCATTCTCTCCACCCTTGTCAGATTAAGCCAACATTTGTGAAAACAATGTAGCGCCATCTATCGGAAGATTAAAGTCACGCCCATTCCGAATACATTATTCTTGACCAATGGTAGCACTTGAACTCTTCAATTTGGAGGTGAAATCAAGGTAGCGTCTAGATTCTACACACTTGGTAAAGCCGGAAACAAAAATATGCGTCAACATTCATGCATTTGCGCATGAAACATACACAGGAACTTCTTTAGTTGATTCAAAACATTCAAGTTGTCACTAAATATAGTCGTATGTTTAGGGATGTAAAGACTTGTTGCACAATAAACACGTGGCAACTGTTTACAAACACTTTCTACATTTGCACGTAATCACGTTATAGGCGCTTTTTGATTGGATGCAGCGACATTCGACTGCAACCAATAAAAATCCTTACCTTGTGTCTCCGTAATTTCATCACCGCCAAGGGTGGATAGAACGGGAGTGCATCGTAACCCTTGGCTAGCTAAGATGAACAGAGTATCAGCATATAATATCAAAGGATCAGCATGACAAAGCATCAGTACATAATGACATAGTATCTGCATAAAATAACAAAGGATCAGCATGACAAATTATCATATCAGCAAATAATAAAAGGTCTCCTCATAGCATAAAATTTAACTCACAAAACAGCTACGGCGTTCAATAACAGTCGATAAAATATTACTGTGTATGTATTCTACGTTCTACGTTTTAACCCATCATATATTTAAGAAAAACGGTCATGAAAAAAGTGAAGCGAGGGTGGGTACATGTATGCCGTTTGTAGGGTTGTTTTTTTACTCCCTGTTAGATAAAGCTAAAACTTTCTAATAAATATGTTGATTGCATGAATTATTTCGTTAATGACCGCCAGAAAAAAATGTGCTTAATGTTTTAATGATCTAGCCCAACATTTGCCATCTTTGTTTTACATGTATTTCTCGTGAGCTACTCGAATCCAAAGTTGACATTTCGTAACTAAGGAGCCGCCATGCCATGTTGGCTTGCTGAAATCAGTAAATATGCGAATAAAACAAATACTAATAACAAAATCCATTTTTATGTAATATTTACGAATTTCGATGGTTTGCGTAACAGAAAAACCTGCAGCTTTAGCGTTTTTATTTGTTTAACGACATGTTTTGAAATGACTTAAATGCGCCAAAAGCATTAATGGACTTTTTCAGAATTTAAGTTTATTTTGATTTTGTCGATCTCTCCGGAATCTTGTGCAAAAAATCTTTATTATATGCATTCAAATAAGAACAAAAAATCTGTATTGTCTTTTTCAATTGAAATTTTAAAATAATAAAATCGGCATAGCGTTTACAAATAGGTTCCAATACAAAAGTCATGTGAATTTACGTGGGAGGTATATTGTAACACCCATTTTTATGTATATTTGTGAGTCTGTGTTTAGTATAGATATATCGGGTATGTTATCACAGTGTTGTTTACAAAGCGAAAGAACCACGTCATATTAGATTATCCGTTTTTAATACAGCCGTTCTGGATCAATGTGATCACTCCGGGTTTTTTCTATTCAGACAATGCATTCTATGTGTTACCCCAGATTTTATATATATATTTATTATATATAATTCTGAATTAAAGACATGTCATGAAACTAATTCCCAATGCAACTTTCTTTGATGCTTGTCTCTTTATACATGTGTTACGGAAGCTTATATAAAGAAGAAATATTGAAAATGAGTTAAACAAATATCTGACTAACTATTTCTGTAGCTGGATCCAAATGATTTGAAAACATGGATAATAAGATTGATGATGTTAGATTGTCTCTGTCTCATTTTTGTATCTGATAGAAATGATGTCCGAAAACAAATTTACATTTTTACAATCCCAAATTCTTATGGTTGTTTTGAAATGTTCTACATAAGTTGGTAAAATAATATGGAAACAGAAAAACTGTCAATCTAGCAAACAAAAATAGCTG
>CM034361.1:36165481-36182801 GCA_019925275.1 Mytilus edulis | reverse complement strand
AAATTGCACCCTTTAAGCAAAAATAGTAGCGGAGATCTTACAAGTTTTCTAAGACACTGAACAATTTGTATTTTTATGATTTGATATTTTGCATGTACTATTTAAGTATTTTAACATATGTTAATTTATTAGAAAATTCATAAAATTTTACAATATATATATCAATAGAATAAAATCTTCTGAAAACTTATGAAAATGAGCAATTACAATATGTTACATACATCTATTTATTGAAAAATGAATGGTGAGCAGGGACTATTGTTAAGTTGTTCTCAAGGTTTGAAGAAATAAAACAAAACATCAGTTATTCGATTTTTAAGGATGTTAATTTAAGCATAGGTGCAATTTTGATACTCTTCATTACAGATTTATGGATAGTTGAGGTCTGTTCAACCCTATTTTTCTATGAATCAATAAATATTCAAAATTATATTGATGGACACTTTTGGCACATATCCATAAAATTTGCCCATGCTTTTTGTTTTGCCAAGGATTCGTTGTCCATGGATAATTATACTAACATACAGGAACTCACTGTGGAGTTGAAATTCTGTAACATTATCTACACCTATTTCTATTTACTTTTTAAGCTTGACATGTGTATCTGCAATTACTTAATATACATGTTGTAGTCAACGTCAAAAGTTGAAAATCAAAGTAAATACGTTTCAGGTTCTTGTTTAGGCAAAACAAAATACAGAGCATAAACAGCGTAATACATAGGTTAAGGTCAACATTTACGCTTGTCACATTGATGCAAACCGATGAAATACAGATCGGGCAAAACAACAATGATCCAACCTATAAACGCTATCCGATGAAAATATAACAACAAAAAACATGACAAGAAACCCAATAGCTTAAGGGATGATAAGAGGTGAAATTGTCAAGCTGGGTTTTGAGAAATCATCAAAGATTAAAATGATCACGTCTTTTCGCATTTATCCTTTTCATGCTTATTGAGCAATATGAATGAAATGAGTGTCCATGTTTGATAGTAATTGAAGACATCAAAAGTATGTTAGAAAGGGCAAGACTGCATCAATCCCTGTGAAGTTCAACTTCTTATCAGTTAACGATCTTTCTTGATTATACAACAATTTTTAGCAGTTGATCGCCCATTTTTCATCTTTTTAATGGAGTAACATAAAGGAGTTTGCAACACACTTATTACCTTGAATGTAAGTTGTGTAGATAAACAGTTAATTGTCCCAAATGAATAATTGAAA
This sequence comes from Mytilus edulis, assembly GCA_019925275.1. NCBI lineage: Eukaryota > Metazoa > Mollusca > Bivalvia > Mytilida > Mytilidae > Mytilus > Mytilus edulis. The sequence continues at coordinate 36,181,572 of CM034361.1, read as the reverse complement.
GTGTTGGGAAAACAAAATTGTAAATTATGATATGAAAAGTATAATTGTAAGATATGATTTACCTTGAAAAAAACAATCCTAGTTCGCATCTCAGAAGTCATCCACTACGTTTAGACAAACATGACCGAATCAACCGTATGATTTTTTTGAACTGGGTGAGTAGAAAAAAGGAATAAGAAATTGATAAAACCCATTTGGTGACACACAGGAAACCAAATATTTGAAACCTAGTTTTAAATTTGGATTGTTGATACTTTTGATATATTTCTCTGTACCTTTTTGGGGTGGTGGTGGCTGATTACCTAAAAAGAAAACACCAAATATTATCGATCTTTGTACCTTCTATCTAATAAATATTATTAATGCCCCTTATATTAAGGTTCCACTAGATTAATGTTATTTTTTAAGAAAACGTATTGATTTACGAGTTTCAGTTAAATTCATGTAATTCGTCATCTCTCAATCAAATTCGTCACTTTTTTAAACAATCTATCCTGAACCAACTAACGACGAACTTACCTGCAATACAAGCGACCAGATAAGAACATGTGATATTGAAAAAATGTTGTAACATTTGTTTACCAATATGTTCTTTTCCATAATTTAAATCTTAATCAAGGCTTGGTCGCTTTGAACAAAAGTTCGATGCAAATAAATTCTAAAATCGTTAAGAACAATGTGCTGACAGTTTTTCATAACTAGTGCTTTACTTTTGTCGTCTTTGCAATGAATACTTTAGGCAAGATGTCGTATCCTGTTATTGTTTCGTGTTTATAGACAGAATGAACATATCAGTTGGTTATATTATGCTTTTGTATCATATAAAACTGTGTTTATTCCTCTTTAATATGCCTGTCCAGTAAACATTTAAGCAGCCCAATTATATTGAAATGATACTTGCCACAAATGTTGAAAAAGATATTTATTAGTTATCATCAATGGGTTTTTTTTAAACATGCACAAGTTAGGCTGTAATCAGTTAAACAAAAAACGTTAATGAAACTAACCTCATTTCCAAAAATTAAACATGTGCTTTTAAGTTCTGAGTTGACATATAACTATATTATTTATCACTTTATAGTATAAGTATCTGGTGGACAGACGAAGTCTCCGTAAAGATAATGATCCTACAGAAGACTCCACTGGTTACCCTGACAGTAAATTGTACAGGCTTTTGAATGAATCGTACATGAAGTATAGAATGCAGATACAGCACAGAGCTATTGAAGAGTGTAGATTTTTACATGATGTGAAGGACCATTACATAAAATTGACGGTACATATACGCAACAGTAGTATAACGCTGTCCATTAGTCATACATCGATGAAACTTTAAGAAAAAAACGGGTTATAAACAAAACAGATCGCGGAGGAAAAACATACACTTAAAGGAGAAAACGACGGAACAACAAAAACACTGAACTGCTACAAAGACAAACTCCAACATATATAGAAACGGACTATTTTATAACAAATTGCCTATTTCTAACTTGGTACAAGATATTTCAATGAAAAATCGGTTGGTTGAACCTGGTGTTATGGCTTGCCAAACCTCCCGATTGTATGGCAATGTTAAAACTACAGCTAAAATGACAACTATTCTATGTTTTAAAAAGTATTCAAATATTAACGGATAAACATGTTATGCATTTGCATAAAGAGGCTAATTCATACACTCTTTTCTGTAGAAAGGACCGCAGCAAAAAACAAAACAAGACGTTTTCGATTCTTTAAGCCCTCGAACTAGACCGGAATATTTTAGTCCAAGAAGTAGAGACCTAGAACGAACACCATCGACCAGAGAGGTGCCAAACACTCCAATACGAATCAACGGTGTAATATACTACCCTCAGCCAATGTACCAGGAATCCAACAGTAAGATATCGTTACAGAATGATCTTGTTAGTAAACTACAGACAGAAGTTAACGATTGTAACAAAGTTATAGATGACCTAAGAGACAGGTTTGTTATTATTAAACAATTTGTTTTTATTAATATCCTAATAAATCTTAACATTATCTTACTATTTCAAATGTAAATACGTCTTATTCAAGGGAAACTTTTAGATTTCTTCAATTTTTTTTTCTTAATTTCACTCACGAATGGTACACTGTTGGTGTGGAACTTATAAGCATATTCTCTATGATAAGATTGAGTGTGTATGTCGTGGTATACTAGTTGTGATTTACACATGTATTCATCTTTACAAATTATCCTCTTGTTAACAATTTTATTTATGATATTTTGTCATATTTCATGTAGGCTGAGTAAAACTGCTAGTCGGGAAATAAAAGATGGTGGACCAAGTGTACTTTATACAGATAATTATACCCCAACCCGGATATCAGAAGAATTTAACTCTATATTCATCGTAGAATGGTCTAAAGCCCTTAAATCACTTACTGCTAACAAAGTGGAATCAAATGAAGAGGAGGGTATCTCACTACTCATGAACGTTGTACAGGTATAGTAGATATAATGTGTTTCTCTAATCCTTGTGTCAAATACTGCATGAAAATACAACAAATTGATACTTATTTTATCAAAGATAGTATTCAAATGGTCAACCAACCAATGACTTTTTTGTAAATGTGAATGAATTTCTGTTATTTTTTTTCCTTTAAAAATGTTAAAATATAATTCTACGGCGACATGTTCAAATAGGAATAAAAACTTTGTATATTTTAATTCGTCTTGTTTTGCCCCGAAGTGTGATAATACGTTACCGTTACTTTTTGGATTTTCATCAGTCGAGAAAATATATTTCTCATCTATTTTATTCGTTATTTCTTAATAGTGTAGAATGTCTCTAACAATTCATTTTACAAGACGTCCATTAGTAAAGTAATTGACTTTTGACATAATCCTTTTCTACATAAACTAAATGTTTCAGAATGGCTATGAATTTTGTCGCCAATATGCTGTTGATCAACTCCAGAAATTGTCTTTTAGTATAGAAAAAGGTTTAGAAGATCCATGTCTAACGGTTTGTACAAATGTGTTAAAACAAACATAAAAACAAGAATAACAACAATCATTGAATTTACTTGTTAGTCCAATCGACCACATCAATTCAAACACCCGAGCCTTAAAAAGGCGTAAACTATACTCATAAACAAAGACCAACAACAACACATGGCCACAATAGTCTTAATTTAGTACAGACACAATATATGGTTTGGTTTAACTAAATTTGCATGCACACAAACCGCTCCCTTTGTTTGCATATCTAAACCAAAGGGTATCACCTTATAGGATCGCTCACATTAAAAATGTTGGACAGTACAGTTTTCAACCAAGTGGCCCCTAACTTGTACAGGTGAACACGAAATTGGCGCGCAATTCTTTAGGCTGATGCTTGGTGTGATTACAAACAGACATGTTATTTTCGACAGACAGTGCATATTTACGTTAAGCATGTTTCCGGTTATATTTTATTTTTATAAAGATGTGAAATGTTCCGCAATTTTTTTATACAGTTATGAGTTATGCGTTATGTGTTTTGAAAAATTATCATTTCTTATTTTCACAAATTTTACAAAATATTTGACTAATCTACAGAATATATTGTAAATGATATTTTCAAATTTTTTTATTGCATCCACGGAGATAATAAAATCTCCTAAAAATAAACCATAATTTTTATAAATAAATGAAAAAATAAATATGAAAATTATGAAGTGTGAAATAATATGAAATGATTTAAAATGCTGCAATTCAATTTCACAGATACTAGATTTACGAAGTGTTAAGTATGACCAGCGAAAGCGGATACCAGACTCTTTGATGAGAGAGTTAAAGCGGATGAGAAAGGCCGAACATGCGCAAACAATTGTACATGCAACACAGGTAAAAATATTACAAAAAACAGCATTTTGTTATTATAGCTGTATACGATTTACACAAGTCAATTTGGTTTTGCTTGTTTACACAGCTTTTGTCTGTCCTTCAATTCATGCAAAATATAATGCAATACTGCACATTAGTGCATCACCATGACAATGATTTTGTAAAGATTTTGCAGTCAAATTGATTATGACTGTATATCTATAGCATGTCATTTCTTTACCGTAGGTTTTCTACAAATGCCAATATTTCTTCATACCATGATTATTCAACATATCAATTATAACAGTACACAAAAGTTAGTGAGTGGTGTATTAGACATAATCACGGCTGTGATATGACAAACTAACAATAATTTGCCTCAAAGCATCTATTGTATATTCAGTGGTAACATATAGATATAAGAAGATGTGGGATAAGTGCCAATAAGACACCTCTCCATCCAAGTCACAATTTATAAAAGTAAACCATTATAGGTCAAAGTCTTCAACACAGAGTCTTGACTCGCACCGCACAGCAAGCTATAAAGGGCAAATAACAATGATATTGCAAAACCTTTCAAACGGGAAAACAAACGGTCTAATCTATATAAAAGAAACAAGAAACGAGAAACACCTATTAACCACATCAACAAGCGACAACTACTGAACATCAGATTCCTGACTTAGGACAGATTTACATACATGCATTAGTCCTAAATTTGAGAATTTGTTGAAATGACATTTACATTTTAGTTATTTGATTACTATGAAATATTGAATATAAAATATGGTTTATTTTTCGCAGAAATTCAAAGACGGAGACTTATTGCGTAATCCAAAGTATAACTATCGACATTCCCCAGAAATAGAAGCTTTTGTGAACTCAATAGTTGAAGTATTATGGTTAATGGCAATACAAGATCCGCCAATGACACTAGGATGGCCTCAGCCTAATGACGTATTTAATGAGGCAATATATATGCCTTATAAGAAACAAGGATCAATAGTGAAACATGCAGTGTGGCCTGCTGTGTACCTTCATGCAAAAGGACCGTTAATCAAAAAGGGATATGTTCAACCAGTTTAAACTTTATGCTTTAACGCATATATTTGACAATTTTTTTTGTTATCTTCTACCAATCTAAGTCAGAATTTAGTACTAGACATAAGTATTATTATTTGTATTTCTTCAATCTGTGTATTTTATCTTTTTTTTTGTCATCTTTTTTTATCATTTTTATTACTATAGTCTTTCATTGTATTTAATAAACGCCAGCGCTACTGGAAGGGTGGTTCCACTAGTCCGATCCGTCGTGTTATATTCATTGCAAGAACAAATTCATTGACTGCTCCATGACGAGATAAAAAAAAAGAGAAGCAAAAGATAGCAAAGAGACATTCTAACTCAAAAGTTGCTAATAAACTGACAAACGACATGGTGAACAAAATAAGCCCACAAACAATTATAGTATTATACATAACACAACATAGAATACTAAAGGTACGAACATTACCGAAAACTGGAGATGATCTCAAGTGCTCAATAAAAAAAAAAACAGTAGACAAACTGTAACAAAAACAAATCTTAAAATTGAGCAACATGAACCCAACAATAAACGGTATGAACTCAGCTACTCCAGAGAGTTACACACAGTTTTTGATTTACTAGTGACATTCGTCGTGTTGTCATTCGTATGAAAAAAAATCGGTGATGCGTAACAGTCGACGAAAAAAAGGTATGATTGTGACTGCGACTTTGTATAATATCATCTGTGATACAAAATTCCATTCAGCCTACCAAATCAAATGATAGCGTCCATAAAATTATTTCTTTATTCAAAAGGATGACTTAAACTAACTTCAATATCTTCATAGAAGGAATCAATTATATACCAAAGATAATCATAATAGGTATGTATCACAGATGATATTATATAACGTCGCAGTCACAATCATGTCTTTTTTCGCGGCGACTGTTACGCATCTCCGATTTTTTCCTTTAAAAGAAAAAAATAATATTTGCATTAGGCACAATGATGCTACAAGAATGCATGTCTGCAAATGTGTTACCCAATGTCTTTTAACCAAATACAATGCTTTACAACTAGTTGGTCTTATTTGAACCGGATGTAGATACCCAGCAGGCACACAACGTTGATTTAACATTGAATCAATGTTTATTTTCTATGTTGAATCAATTTTGAATTATTATTAGATTTTGCGTATCAACGTTGAAATCCTATGTTGAATCAACGTTGATGTTCAACATTGAATCTATATAGAATAATAGTTGCTTCAACATTGTTTCAACCAATAGCTTAATTTGAATTCAGATTGAATTCAGGGTGAATACAATACTAGTATTCAACACGGAATCAAAATTGATTAGTGATTGTGTTCAACTGTGTTTCCACCTAAACTAATATGTTTCATTCATCCTGTATTTTCTTTGTCTTGCAGTCCATACTTTATACTTTAGCAATGTTCAAGCTATTGTCTTCTCAAGGCGCTCAACATGCAAAATGCCATAGCAACATTCTGCCTCAGGAAACCTGATCCAATAACTGCTCCATTAGACCCAAGTTTGAAAAATAATCTCAAACAAAATTGATTATCTTTAAATAAAGTCATTGTCTGGTTACATTTGACATGGTGTGGGCTTTAGCTCATTGTTGAAGACTTTATGGTGACGCAAAGATATATAAATAATGTTCTTTGGTTGATGGTTGTCTTGTTAACAATAGGTACAACAATAAAAAGTGTTTGGGTGAACAAAACTTTGAATACAATGTAGATGCCATTGACTGCCAATTACTTGTAAAATATCAGTAATTTTCAACAATAAAACTGAGTGACCACATTCGTGTGATGAGAGCATGGCTTGACCATGATGATGATAACAACCAATCAACTGAATAACAAATATGGGTGTTGAGGGATATCCTACGAACCATAATTTAACCACCAAGATTTTTTTAACATTTAACAACATGCTTACAACAACACAAATTATCATCCAAGAGAAATATTGATTTCGAAAGCGCACAACCCTTAATGCACAAATTTTGCTCAATGTCTATTTGAATTATCTGAGTGGTCAAAATATAAAACAAAGTTTGCTGTTCGGACACTTCCTATCCTATGTATTCTAATGTCCAAGAGAAATATTCAATACGATAAAATTAAGATAAATTTATTTATTAATACTGAAACTTTTTATTTATTAATAGTGAAACTTCAACTTCTTTTTTCTCACACCTTGTCTTTTTGGAGCCCGTTTTAGAAAGTCTATTTTTTTTCAGACACTTGAATTGCTTTTCCTTGATTCCATCTAGGTCTTCATGATGACATCTACAAAATCAAAAGTTATATAAACATTGTAAAGTTTTATTCTGTTCAACACATTTAACTATTTTAACTTCATAATGATATTACTTTAAAGTATAAATAAAAAGCATAAGAACCGGTGAAAACTAAAGTAAATAAATAACAGTTGTCCTTTGAAGTCTCAACTACATTTCTTTTTAGATAGACTAGAAGGACTTAGGTATACTCTGTAAGAAAATCCTAACTACTACATTTTAATTTGAACAAATTGAAGGTTTATCCACTTAATATGTCTTTTTCTGTATTACTTGTGCTGCGGCAAGGATATCTGACTAATTGACATATTCGAGGATGGTAAAGGGGGTTCTTAACACGGAAACACGTGAAATAAAAATTAAAAAAAAACACTGAACTGAAAATAAAAATTTGGATAGGGGAAGGAAGCACGAAAAATTAAATCATGAATATTATTAAGGAAAAAAGTACTAGAAGTTAATACTCAGTCGTTATTGGAGATCACACAGTCATGATAGTGGACAAGAAGACCCTGCAGTCACCTTTTCGCTTCAGCATGTTGCATCCGAATCGTGGAAAAAATTATTATTCATAACTTGATCGCAATTAATAGCCTGGGAACACATAATTTAAAACAAGCTCCAGACTGGACTTCGAATTTAGTCCTGGTTTACTTTTTTTTTTTTATCTTGAATGTTGGACTAGCACGAGAAATTAAAGAGTACCCAGACGAAACACGGAAAATAAATAAGAGGAAACAAAAATAATGCATGTTGAACCAATTACGAGAAATAATACGCAAAAACATGTGAAATAAAAAGGCCATAACAGTGGCGGATCCAGAAATTTTCATAAGTGGGGCCCACTGACTGACCTAAAAGAATAGGTAGTCTGTAATATTTTCAAAGCAGAATTAATATAGGAACAAGTTAGACATCGTTCAAACTTATATTAAATCTCGTATTTAATTAAATTTCATTATACAATATTCTTCATAAGACAATAGATTTCAGCTCGGACAGTTATTATTGTGTATGATCGTGTATAAAGTTTCACTGTACAATGTTTCATTTTATCAACGTTATACGTTTGACCAATTTCATATAACACTTAGTCTAGTTATTTAAATGGGTCTTGGTTTTTTCAATGAAAACTGAAGGTAAGTTTCTTTAATATTGATACGTTTATAACAATAAATCTATTATATGATGTTATATCACATAAAAATATCTGAAATTTTTATAATTTGTATAAAAAATAACGTTATTAACGTTATACGTTATATATTATACATTGTACTATTCGATATTTATCAATCTACTATCTCTAGTTTCCTTTATAATTTTTAATCACATATGTGTACAAATAAATGTTGCATGAAAGCATTCGACATCATAACTCTCCTTTGTAGTGATAACATGGAACAACTTGGAAAATATCAAATACCATCAGGATATAAAAGAAGACAAAATATTGACAGAATATTATTTTACTATAACTTCGATCCGAGAGTTCAGCGAGATTACATCAGCTTTCTACAGACTGAGAGCGAATTTGAAGTAAAATACAGAAACAGGGTATCTATAATTAGTAACGTAACATATAAATGTGTATAATTAATTAGTTCAGAAAGTGAAATTAAATTGGTTAAATGTCCCTGATACAACTTAATATATTTATAGCAGAATTTCCAAAAAATTCAATGATCAACTCTACTACAACAACATAAAAAAGCAACACAATATTAAATTTATTCTTCTGTGCAATAAATCTTTACCAGTAAAATAATAATAATAATGGTTGAAAGAAAGAAAAAATGGTTGCTTATGTCTACAGTAGAGAGTTTGGTATATAATCAACAGGTCGGTCACGATCACCATATACCGTATGATTGTAACTCTCGTCGAAGATGTAGTTCATACATATGATATACAAATCAATTGTTTTGGGTATCTATTGAAAATGATGAATTTGTATCTCCGAATAGGGTATGTGGTATCTTCAATACTTTTGAATAAAACGTTTTTGTGTTCTGATTATTTTTTCGTTATAATGATAAAAAAAGATTTAAAAAAGGATGCAGTTAGTTCATTTCCTCAGAAAAAAATGTTCTACCGAAAACAAATATCTTGATTATGCTGAATTGATTAACATTTCGTTCCAGTATGCTTTTCAATTTGTATCATTCGTTGATCTCTTACATCTTTTCAAGACGAATTGGGCGATTGGCATTTTTTTTTTTTTTTTATATATCATATTTTTGTTATCAATCTCAGTATACAGAAATAACAGAGAAATATAGAGGAGAAGAACCGAAAGACAAAGACTGGGCATTGTCAACTCCTCTGTACCGTGCCATCTGTGACAGGAAGAGTTCGTCCAGTTATGAAGAAGCTATGAAAGAATATTGGTTGTTATGTAAATTAAAAGAAGATTATTATGATTTAGAAAAATTTAAAGGTGTAAGTACCAGCATAAACATATTTCACTGAATTGGAATCAGTAATTTTGCGATTTTTAAATTCCTCTTCTGAAGATTTATCACGAATTAATATTTCTTAATAAAATCGAAGGAGATAATACATCTGAAAAGTCGATAAAAATAAAGATGTCACTTACTCTGCCTTCCATTATTAGAATTATATATATTAAAAAAAAGATAAACTTACCGAAATAAATCCCTGAATATAAAAACTTTATACCATCACTATCAAAATTAGATGACTTTTAAGAAAAACTTGTCTTTCAGTTTTACGAAAGTCCACGAATTTTACCTCCAATATCAAGGGCAGAGACAGCTCCTGCAGACAGTTCTTCATCCTCGTCAACATTAATTAGTAAACCACCATATAGTACACATTTAACAGAGAAACCAGAAACAGATCCCCCTTTGTTTGGAGCGCCACACACTGTTCATGTACCAAAGTCACCGGAGCCAGGCAATAGAAGACAGAATGAGTCCACAAGCACACCAAGACGGATTCTTTCTGAACCAAATATCAAATCAAGAAAATCACCACGGGATAGTGTCGCAACTGAGAAACCAACATTCAATATAATTGATTCAACCACATCACCATCAATATCAAATCAAAGTAGTCAATCAGAAATTAAACTTCGACCGGCCCCGGATATATTTGAATCTCGAATCTTCAAAAGTAAACCAGTCATGAAAGTTGCTCCAGTTTATAACTCACAAGACCAGAAGTCGTTAACAGCTCAAAATAAACACCTAAGAGATCTATTACAGACTCAGACAGATGAAATAACGTCCTTAAGAAACCTTGATAGAGAAAACCAAGATATTCTTCAAAATCTCAAAGCCAGGTGAGAGAAGTTTTTTTTACTTATATTCTAAATTAGTCAAATATAAAATATAGGACTGAAGGAAGCTCGAATTGGCCTGTCGAAATAAATTGACGCATCTAAAACAGTTTTTTTTTTATTCCAATCTTTCCTTCTTGTTTTGTAAAATAGTCTTATATATCAGTCTGAAAGAGAATCTGACAATGGTTTAATACGAAATTAGAATAATACATAGAAAATAGTAAAAACCAACCAATAAAATCGTTCACTGAGACTGTTTACTTTCGAGTTATTACAAGTTCATATCTGAAATTTGAAATTGAGAATGGAAATGTAAAATTTTTATTTCCAAAATTGTTACACCGGTAACCTATTATACTATCTGATTATTTCATAATCATTATTTTATGATTAGGTTTTGAGTTGTTCAATTATTATTCATGAATAAATTCATACTGTACGAGGAGTTGCTTAAACAATTGACATTTCATGATTTTTTCTACGGAAAATGGGACCCTTAACCTCTTTTATATGATTTTACAGACTAAGCAGTTGTACTTGCGATGATAATCCAGGATCTGTAGACTATACAATGAACACCAGTTCTACAGAAATTGCTCAAAGATTCATCAATGTATATGACAATGAATATAAACTAGCTGTCGAAACATTGATTAGTAGAAATCAAGACAGACTTACAGAAGATGTAGCTTTGTACAGTCTAATGCAAATAATAAAGGTATATGTATATTAGTATAGACGTAGCATTCCAAGTATTTGTTCAGAAAGATTTCCTGTACTACAATTCAATTATTGGTATTACTTCTAGTGTTGTTTTGTCAGGTCTGTGTGCTTCATTGCAATATGCCTAAATGTGATTTGTTGTGAAGCAAATATATTGTGTCAATATGGCATACGCTACCATGCTGTTTGATATAAGTTAGATTATCACAATTGACAATTTTCTTCAAAATGCAAATTGAAACCAAAAAATTACACCAAAAAATAATTACGCAAAACTAAGCAATTATATATAATACGCATATTTTCTTAAATAATTAAAAAGAAATCATACATAGCCTTTTATTTTCGTGAATGAACAGACCAATGGTACAAGAACCAATCCACTACAAAAGACACAAAAGAAAAATATTGTAGAGCATTTAAATGTTACACAATGAAGCTACCCTTAGGCAAAAATCAGGAGCAAGTGACATAAAGTGCTATGGCTGCTCTTACGACAATCATAAGATTGTATCTGCTCCAAAAGCAATAAAACTGCAACCTTTAAAAGTAGACGCAATTGCAAAATATTGTTGTTTATAATATAGGGTTATTGCATGAATATTGGGGAATATTGTCCCGAGTAGAATTTTATATTGCACGAGCTTGCGAGTGCAATATATGTTCTACGAGGGACAATATTCCCCAATATTCATGCAATAACCCTTTTATTGTATAGCAATATAATATTTAAAAGTAAAAATTGGTTTAAACTAAGATTTTGTCGTTGATGACGTCATGAATTTTGAAGATTTATTGCACTAGTGCAATATTATACAATTACTGTCTTTTGATGAGGTAAATATGCGGTTTTATTGACTTTTGAAAAACTGATATTCACTGAGGCCGATTTTCACTGAGGCCGACGGCCGAAGTGAATATCAGTTTTTCAAAAGTCAATTAAACCCCATATTTACCGAAACAAAAGACAATAATTGTTTCATTCCATAATCCGAGAGAAGAACATGTATTTAAGGAATAACATATACCAAAATAAATTTAACATGAAAAATCTAACTATAACGTTGCATGTAAAAGCGCGTGACGTTTGGCGCGGTGAATAACACTTTCTCAGGTGAATATGCTTTTTTATTCAAAATCCAATTCATATAGAGAAACCTACTAAAATAATACCAATATGGAATAATAGAATTTATTGCACGCTAACTTTTGGTTACGTTCTGTGGGAAATATTATATTGCTATACAATAATAACTCATACTAATACTGAAACATAATTTCGTTATATAACTATACAAGAAGTACTTACCTTTCTAATTTACAGAAATGCTATAAATTGGTGAATTCCGTAGCGGCTGAACAAGTAGAAAACATTACCAGCTTGATGACGGATCAGGTCATACAACCTTGTGTTACTCAACATTCTAACGTAAGTTCGAGTTTTAATGGTAATTCATCCTTATATCAGATTTTCACATAATTAAAATATCACTGACGGGTTCATACTTATGCATCGTTTGCCGTCACATTGTACAAGTGAGTCGAAAGATACCAAAGTGACATTCAAACTCATAAGTCGATAATAAACTGACAATACAATGGCTAAGGAAGAAAAAGACCAACAGACAAAAAAAGTACACTTAACACAACATATAGAAAACTAAAAACTGAGCATTATGAACCCCACCAAAAACTGGGGATGAATTCATGTGCTTAGATACTTGGATTGCTTAATACCATAACTATTGCATTTATCTATCTTGTAAGCTTTTTCGAGTGTAGTGTTTCTTGGAATTCATACCAATATATTTGGTGTATATAAATGAGGTGGCAAATTTAAAGACTCTAAACCCAAAAGACATACATGTACGGTAATAAATAGCAGAAGATCTTCAATCATCACCAAATTTCCAAAATGACAAAACACAATTAGATCAGATATAACATGTATAAGACCATCACTAATGAGGACTTCCTTCAGGCACATGCACTTGGGAGGGAGAGAGAGGGGTAGAATAGACTTTCTTTATCCTATAAGAATATTGGAATATTGTAAAAACAAACAAATTTTATTAAATTTCCTTAATTTAACTTTAAATTTGTGTTATATTGTTTTATTTTAGGTACAGCGAAAGGTTTCAGCAAACGACATAAACAGCCTTCGTACTGATGCAGAAAGACTGGCAAGATTATTTCGTAAACGGCATTGCACAGTCACCATTACTAATCTGTTGGATGTTAGTTAATTCAAATATATATTATTTTCTAGATCAAGGTTGCATAAAAATACATTTGCATTTACAAAATGATTTTTAAGGTTTCAATTATTTCTATTATGGAGTAAAATTGTACAATGATATATGAACTAGACTTCTACTTAAGTATGTGATTTCGTAAGAAGGAACCATATATCTACAACTACTTGACGTATAAACACTTGATATTGTTTAATGGACGGGTTTTTGGTCTACATTATTTGTAAAAAGAATCAGAACTGTAGAAACACATTTTCTACGTTCACACTTGTTAACATACGAATTGTTTATATTAAAGAGATATCGACACACATCCGTATCAAAGATATCTTGAGATAAACCTACATTAAAACATGTACAATAGAGGAGTTAATGTTATATGCAAGTTTTTAATCCAACTCGAGTAAGTTTTACACCATCAGCTTCCGTATGAGGTTTAATCTATATAACCTTTTTGAAGTCAATAAGTAAGACAGAAAATTTCCTTTGTTTGGCTCACAGGCACTTGTCTCAGAAAAAATTTCCTATATACCTTAATATAAAGGTGCCTGTGGTCTGGCTCCTGGTTGAACTTGATATTTCGTTTACATAATAATTTTTCATTCAGAAATTCGATGAACTATTGGAAAGTTTGCCGGACTATAAGGTACATCTAAAAACACCAGAAGTATCAACGTTTACTGAGAGATGTCTAGAAACCATATGGTTAATGTTAAACCAAGAACCGCCTATGTCATTAGAATGGCCACAGCAAGGACAAACATTTGATACCACACTATATAAGTACTACAACAGAAAAGGGTTTAATGTGAATTTTCCTGTATGGCCAGCAGTGTTAATGTATAACAAAGGACCAGTACTGTGTAAAGGGTTTGCTGTTCCCATGTAACATCTTCAATAAAACATTTTTAACTCACTTTAACAATTTTATTTTTGCCTCGTTCATCCAAGACAAAAACTTAAATGTAATTCTTGTTATAACTACAACTTTAATGTAACATCTGATTTTTAAGATTTCACGATTCTTTTACCATCTGCCGCAATCTCATGTTGATAATGAGATCTTTTGGTATATAATATAAATTAATTTTTAGGGTAGAAAGTTTAGACTTATCCATAAACAATTTAGATTGTTCCCGTCCAAACTGTTATACCTTTTTAAAAGACATTTTATTATATTCATGTTATTAGCAAAAACAGCGATTGATGTTTTTTTTCCAAGCGATTTACTTTACTTGCATTTGTGTTTGTTTTCAATATTTTCTATTTCTTTGGGATTTCTAGTTTAAAGCTTAACTAATTGGCTGTGTCGATTGGTGGAAAAGTTCTCGTCTGTATCAATGTCTTTAGTTGGGCAGTGGTTTACTAGTTTGCAATTTAGATTAATGAAAAAGTGAATGTTTAAAAAAACGAAATTTTAAAAGCACAAGTCAGAGATCAATTATCTTTATAGTTATGCTGAGTTCGGAAAGTCGGTAATTTTTAGTTCCTGTATTTCTTTTCTTCAAACAGTTGAGTAATACGATTGCACTCTGAATACTCACATTGTCACAAAATAAAAAGATTTCGAGGAAAAAGCAAAGTTTTATCTCGAAGAAAAGATCAACAACACAATTGCCAAAAGAAAGAGACGAAAAGGCAAACAACTAAGAAACTGTCAAAAAGTCCACACACAGAAAAGTTAAGACTTAACAAAACGCATTTAAAAAAAAAACAACTGTTCCCAAAATAATAAGCAGTTCCCGATCCACTGATGGGACCCTTCGTGTGTCACATATCAGTGGTTATCTGTCATGCTGATATGCCATGTTACAACAACACATCTGGCCAACAAGATAGCATTTATGAAATTCGGATAGTAGATATACATGTACGACGAATGGTCTGGAACATATACTTTGAACTCAATATCTATCCTATTACGGTTTAAGTTATAAGAAGATGTGTTATGAGTGCCAATGAGACAACTATCCATCAAAGTCACAATAACCATTAAACCAATAAACCATCATAGGTTAAAGTACAGCCTTCAACACGGAGCAGTGGCTAACACCGAACAGCAAGGTATAAAGGGCCCCCAAAATGACTAGTGTAAACCATTTAAACTGGAAAACCAACGGTCTAATCTATATAAAAAAAACACCTTATGAACCACATCATCAAACGACAACCACTGAACATCATAGATCAGGTTCCTGACTGGTTTTACATGTATCCGCTTAAATCATCAGTCCACCGGTAATACGGTATATAAAAAAAGTAGATTAGCGTTCCAGTGTTTTATTTATTAAACTTGCTGGAACTCTTTCATAGGTTCCCAGTTTATTATGTTCTATTAATATTACTTCGATGTTAGTCTTACTATTAAAATAAATCTGGGCTGTTACAGAAAAACAAATCCCTGTAATCATAATTATGAAAAATGTTCCAACTAGGGATCGATGGAAAGTTTATCGGAAAGAAAAAAAGCAAGTTTTTTTCCGGCATTGAGAGCTGATTTTAGTTATCATATAGCTGCATATGCGGAAAAAAATTACATTCTATTCACGAATGCAAATATTGGAATATCAATTACTTCAGTCTAATAATAATGTTTCTTTTAATATTCTAAATGCA
>CM034361.1:36154978-36165381 GCA_019925275.1 Mytilus edulis | reverse complement strand
TTTTTTTTAATTTTTTTTGTATTTTCAATTTTTCAACAAATATACAAATTTACATTTAAACAGATAATGAAGCAAGGAATGAAACAAGTACGTGTCTGATACATGTACATAATAAACAGACTGCCTCACAAAGTGTACTGTCAATAAATGTATTCAATGGCGCTGGTACCGGTGAGGGCCAAGTATATCAACTTGTCATCCGACTATTCACCGAGACTGAACATAGAAACTGTCGTACAGGATATGCAAGTGTTTTATCCTAAACACGTCTTGGATGCTGCTAAATACGAGTATATCGACCTCCTAAAGACGGAGAACCTCCTCCATACAAAGTACCCGGAACAGGTTAGTCAAATCAGATTTCATTGATACAATACAATACTAATGATACCAATTTTACTGTATCAGATGCACTTCCGACAAATGGTGTCTATTCAGTGATATTCGAGGCCAAAATAATTGAAAAAACCCCATCTCTTTTTTTATAAAAAAAAATGAAGAGCTGATAAACCATAAAATTTTATATGCCAAATAAACGAAATCTTCGAGATGTTGATATACGTAATGCTTGGTTATCTTATATTCCTTTCTGTAATAAAAGAGGGACGAAAGATACCAGAGGGACAGTCAAACTCATAAATCGAAAATAAACTGACAACGCCATGGCTAAAAATGAAGAAAAATGACAAACAGACAAACAATAGTACACATGACACAACATAGAAAACTAAAGAATAAGCAACACGAACCCCACCAAAAAACTAGGGGTGATCTCAGGTGCTCCGGACGGGTAAGCATATCCTGCTCCACATGTGGCACCCGTCGTGTTGCTTATGCGTTTACAAATCCGGTAAATAGTCTAAACCGGTAGGTCATATTCATGGAAGGGAAGGGGATTGTAGTTACGACGTAAGGAACATTTCCGATATCATTTGTGAAACGGTTATTCCATAACGGTCAATCAACTCGTGATGGCGTCCGTAAAATTTACGAAGGGATGATTTCAACTTCACCATTTGGAACTCTTGGTTTAATAGCTTCCTTGTGAGCAGCAACCCTCTATCAAGAAAATCATGATAGGAAATGCAAGCATGGGAATATCGTATCAATTGGGAGATATATACCCCGTATGCAGGTGCTGCTGGAATGTTGCTACTTAGAAATGGAAAGTTTACATTTGGAAAGCTGAAATCATCTCTTTTGTCGTAAAGTTTTGTTTTCAACCGACCCTCATTGTCAATTTCTAGATTTCAATAACACCGATGAATTTACAAATCTCTTGAAGATTTTGACTTTATAAACTTTTTTTAATCAAAAAGAGATACATGTAGATGTTAATTTTGTTTAAATATGACATCACCATGAGCTAAAGTATTTTTTTGATTCTCTTTCTATAGTTTCGGAGCCTGGTCAAGAATGATGACAAAGTTTATGTCAGTGAAGCACAGTTCCCCACTCTGTCTGTCAGCAAACTGTATCAAGTGTTGAAAACAGCCGAGAGACACCGAAGATCGGCTTGGAGAAACGCAATGCTGGAATTTATATCACTGCAACGTATACAAAAACTGTTTGTTCAACTTGAGGGGGACAATGTAAGTTTTAAAAATCATTAACTTTAGATCAGGTTACCTCCAAAGAAAAATCCACAAAATGCAGTGCACATTGCGAGAAAACCAAAATATAAGGACCAAAAGCTGCCGTAGAAAAAGATAAAATTGGTTTCCATCCTCAACAAATTCTCCTGCTCAACTCCAAAATGTTATTATTATGGTCGTCCATTTACCATGGGTTTCCTCACATTTCCTTCAAATTGAGACAAGATGAATGTGCAGTATTTCTTTCATTAATTGCTACCAAAAACTCCACACGCATAACACACGTTAAAAAACGGATTAACGAAGTTCTATATTCTGATCATCTGTGTTATACCATGATTTGATGTTGTTGCAGAATAAAATCAATCTATAGAAATTTATTTATGAAAGGTTTTATACTGAAATACATCTGCAGTTTTCATACTTTTCAGAAACATTTGAAGAAAAACCGTCAAAATCCAGAAAGAGTGAAAATAGGTCTAATAGGGAGATTAAGTCCAACTACACCACCAAAGTCCCCAAATATGATAGTCACTGCAAGATCTCAGAAATCTCCATTATACATAAGGAAGGATGGGTTTGTTTCTGCGGATGAATATGATGAAATGAGGCTAGAACTGACTAAGCGGGATAATGCAATTCAAGAGTTAACAAGCAGGTACACTTTATTTGTAATCTTGAAGAATTTTGAGTCAGTATGCTTTATTTAGTCTTGTCTTTTCTATTCTTTTTGGAATTGATTTGTAAAGTAGGTTAGCATGTAAAATATGTTTCCTTGACGTCCAGTGACAAATATTTTATTAAAATACAGCGCATCTAATTACATAAGTCTCAAAAAATAAATTTAAATATTACACATGTTGATGATGAGTTGTATGTTAATGTTGTCTTAAAGTATTTCCTTTTTGTTTTTATGTCATTTTGTTTAAACACCTATAAATGTTAGATAAAGAAATATGCATATTTAGTATCGAAGCGATATTGTTAAGAGGAAAACATGTAACATTTTTGAAACAATAGTACAATATATTGTAGACACTTAAAAACTGAGATAAACAAAAACATTCAATCGGGGCATCACTTTTGAGAAGAAACTTGAGACATAAGCGCAATATCATTTCATAGGTACCACTGTCTTTTACATTAAAGGGTCAGCGCCTTAGCCAATCAGCATATCTATGACGGATTCCCGACTTTCAAGTACGCTAATGAAACAGTCAATTCTACTAACATAGCTGAAAAATTTGCTCTTGTGTTTGAAAACGAATGGAAGGCAGCATATGAGGATTTAGCAGACAGAGGCTACCACGATGAAGAAATTGTATATAAGTTGATGAGAGTTATAAGGGTATGATTTGACATATGTGTCTTTCATCTCTAGCTTATTTGATAAACTCATTTCAGAAAAAGGTGTCCCATGAACAAAACGAAAATGATATTTTTCGTTTGAATATTCCTATTTTATTTTGAAATAGTGTAAAATGTGTTAAAATGTGGCATTTATGAAACATATCAGCTTTTGAAACGAAGATATTTTAAAAATGTTTTGCAATTAAAAGATATAACGTCTTTTACTTGTTGAATATGGCTCATGTTACACAATAAACTTATTATACTATTATATGTATACTAAGCTCATGATTAAAATGCTCACAAGATAGAATATTTGACTTTGACGTTTGACCAAAACAAAAAATATAAAATGGTGTCGTGGTATGATTGTTAAAGAGGCAGCTATCAGAGTTCATTTTCTATATGTTTTTATTTTATTTTAGTATGCATATCCATTCTGTCAACAAATTGCAGAGGATCAAATAATAGAACTCATTCACACAATGGAACATCCAAACGTCCGACAAAAGAATATTTACGCTTTAGACAAGGTAATTTAAAAAATCATATAAAAATGTATACTCAGTCTGGTTTAGTTAAACAAACAACTTCCTTTAAGTTTTTTTTCGTTTCCGTGACAAACTTGGTTGTGCTTTATCATTTGATTAAATATCGCTCTGTATTAACTCATTGTCCATCGAAGTGATTATTTTTATATTTTTGAAAAAAAGTGTGTTTGTTTATTTTTCATGTTGAACAATCTTCTCATACAAGAGACCAGTCTTCGTATGTAGAACAGCCCTTTAATAATTTTGTATGTTGCAGGGATCATTGATACACGGATATAAATCTCCACTTCAATTACCATCAGGTGTTGCTACTAGGTTAGCTAAAGAATACAGGAGAGCAAGTTCTACATTGTCTGTTCCTAGTGTTATACAGGTATTGGTTTAACATAACTCACAAATGCAAAATTGCAAAGCATATATATACTTGAAAGTTCCATATTAAAGTTGTATGCAGTAATAGTTATGAATCATAAATTGCAAGTTAACAGCAAACACTTAGCCGGAAAATTAGAGCAAATCGAAATATATTTTAAAAATGAAAAAAATGAAATACATGTATGTGCTAACCAATCTATAATTGTATTTTGTAACTATGATGTTTTCAATATTCAACCATCAGATAAAACCCTCGATTTTAATATAACATTGTCAATACACATACAATGTAGCGCCAATCATATTATTACAATACATCGACTTAATTATATGTAATTATTTTATAATAGACAAATCAAGGATTGGCTATTTCATATTTCAAGTATTAGAACTTCAAGTTCAATATATTCTTTATATCAAGGACATAATTTTGTTTCATTTTCAGTATTTCAAGGAATCTACAGCTTCGAGATTAGAACTGAACTATAAAACATTGGTTTCTATGAATTCCTATATAGACAAATGTGTAGAACTCATATGGTACATGTGTGTACAAGACCCATCGATGATTCTAAGGTGGCCAGATCCGGACGATGCTATGGATCCAACAATATTTAAATACTACAAGAAAAAAGGAACTGTTGTCAAACATGCTGTATGGCCAGCTTTATATTTACATGACGCTGGTTTAATGTTAAAACGGGGCTGCGCAAGACCTTACTAGTCTGATATATTATAATCTACAGCATGCAATCTAAATTTATTACAATTTTCTCCAAAATCATTGTTTCAAAAACTAGATGCAGTTTAAATGCTTGAATAGTGCAATTAAATAGCTTTAGTCGTCTTTTACTTTAACCAAGCCTTTTTCCTCACTTAAACGCCAAATGGAGAAATAAAAGACAAAATTAATTGATAAAAAACCAAGTGCATTTTATAACTAGTATCCTCTTTATACCGTCTCAAATGCCCTATTATTTGGAAGTATTTTTAACATTTCGTTAACTATTTGATATACCTTGTGATGCAAATGAAAAGACTCTAGTGTCAAATTAAAATTATTAAGACATGTTTCATCAAAGCAGGGATGTTTCTAACATTATTTGGAATCTTTGCCTCAGTAAGTGTTTGGTTGCAACAAATGTGTCTTATTTTGAACGATATTTATTAACAAATCATAATTGTATGTTTGAGTTATATTTTAGATAGTTTAAACTAATGAATTCCAATGAAAGTGTGAAACTTTTGTGGTATTATTTATGTAATTTGCATTAAAAGAAATGTTAACATTGCTGTTCTATTGGTTTTAATCCATTCGTAGATACAGAAAGAAAGTCTTTTACTATGGAAGACTTAATTTGCAAATTGAGTGCCGAAAATATGGGACTAAAAATGGCAGAAACGTTACATCAGTGTAACTCCCGTTATCATCTTACTCAAAATCCCTTTACACTTCTGGATCTTTGCATCAGAACTTCAACTTTCAATGTAAAATTTTAATCCTGGTATCTATGATGAGTTTATTTTCATAAAATCCAACATTGCATCTTCTTGGGGAATGATGTAATTTTGCATCGTACATTCAACTGATCTTTTACGTACTGACTCAACATTGACATGGAAATATGTGCCACGGGTACAGTCTATTGGTCCACTAGATTATTCTCAACAATATATCTGCAGCAATCAAAGATTTATAACGCTGTGATAAAGACTTCAGACACCGAAAAAAAACCCAAAAAAAACAACCGATGTTTTTCTTTTGTTGTTTTATTATGCTTTAGTTTGTTTCTTCTAATGGATTGGTAAGACTTTAACATCAGTAAAGTACTTTTGCCTTAAATTATTACCACTGGTTTGGTATTGCTGTCCTTTAGGATATCATTCACCAAGAAGTCAGAAATTCGGTAATGGCATGATCAGATTGTATGTTTTGTGTGTAAATCTGGAACTATTTTAAAGTATAATAGTTCCTGTTTAATCTCAATAACTAGTAATTAAATCATGTTTTTTGGTATCAAAGCATAAGTTGCAAATTCAAAAGACAAAAGATCTTGATAGATTTTGCTCAGCTTTTTTTTTATATAATTAAGCCGTTTTAGTTATATTTTGCGCTTTTTTTGTTTGTTTCTTTTTGCTTTCATTTCTTTGGGTTTTGAACTAATCGATGAATTATACTCCAGAAATATGTGTTTTGCTCATGGCAGAGCCACACAATTTATGATAGCAAAAGAAAATATTAAACCAAAAAATAAACAAAGATAAATAGATATACATATTTGGTTTGCAAGTGTAGAAAACTTATTTCAAACGGAATATCACATCCTCATTTTTCACATTCCCGAAAATTCAGATACGGTCCGGGTAAACCTTTATCAATACACTTCATCTAAAGGGTACCAGTTCAACACTGATATTTGAATTTTGTTTTCATCAGTATGAATATTAATTGTGTTATCGGTAAATTAAAACAATACTAGAATATTACAAATATGCACATTCACGGTACTAAAATATGTCGACACCAATATCTTTATATTGCACGAGGTCGTGTTTATTTCTGATTGTTAATGAAGTCTTTACACTTAGTCCAACGTTTAATGTCTGTAACATTGGTTTTTGAAAATAAATTATGCTGTTAGAATTCTCAATTGAATTGTTTCGTATTTTTCATGTCAGAACCGTTTTAGAACCGACTATACGGTATGGGTTGTGTTCATGGTTGAAAGCCGTACGGTTGCCTATAATTATACAATATCTTTTTTTTAGAAGACAACTAAAACATCATTGGGCACTAGGACATATGTACAAGTAAGATATTTAAGTTAAACAAATAAGATTAATAAGGTAAACGAGTGAAAGATGATACCCTTGAGTATATTCTGCTATATTTTGTACCCTTTTTAAAATTCCTGTTGAAGGAGTAATATATATATTCCGCATCATATGTTTTCTGTCTAGTCGGATTGACATTTTAGCGATATCTTTTAACATAGCCATATGAGCGGTAGGTTTGGCTAACGATTAAAACCAGGAGGTTTAACCTACTAATTTTTCTTAGAATGTCCTATACCAAGTCAGGAATATGACAGTTGTTATCAAATAGTTCGTTTCTATGTTTGTTGGCGTTTGTTTTTGTTGAACTTCAGTGTTTCTGTTGTACCGTTCTTTCCCCTTATAGTTCATATGTTTTCCTCGGTTTTAGTTTTTAACCTGGATCTGTTTTCCCTGAATCGGTTTTTGACTTCTGAACTGCGGTATACTACTGTTGCCTTTATTTTTTTGCAACGTCGTCCTTTATGTTTCGTTTTCTTGATTTTTAGACTTTTTTTAAAAAGAATAAACTTAGTGTATGCTTATAGTTGATGTTGGTGTATTACGCTACTTTGAAATAGCAGAACAGTTTTTGTATTTTTCTAGATTTATAAAACGACACAATATCTGTTTAAAATACGTGTAGGTCTTCTTGTTGTTAATTAATTGTTTAATTATAACGAAACGTTAAACTGTTGATTTGAGTATTGTTCATTTGTAAATTAATCGCTTGTATTGTAGCGAAACGAACTAACTCGTTCAAAATGGTAACTTTGGTAAAGGTGATATCTTATTTCATTGTTTATTAACAATAGAAAGTCCACACCATTTTGTTTTTAATTTGGCATATATTTGTAAAATATGAATTCATAAACAAATGAACGGTGAGTATTTTATATGCAAATGCACAAAATTTGTGTTATTTATTGAACAAAATATAGAGCTTATTTGTTTAGCCGGTATATCAGCAATATATGTTTTTATAGTCATATATGAAAACCAATGGCATTTACAATTGCACTGTGAATACAAAATTGAAGCTGGTATCGCTTAGGACGATTGAAAACGAGACCTTTGACGTTAAATTGTTTATATGAAAAAGGAATTCATCTTTGTGTTTGGTCGCTGCGCATTTAAGCGCATACCCGTAGCAAGTGGGAATTCGGGGATTCAGACAAACAACCATTGAAAACAAATAAGCACTGTTAAAGTCATCGTTCTGTAACGTAAATTGTTATTTTCGCGACGTCAAACTATGACTTATCGGGAAAAGATTCAGTTTTCGACTGATTTTTATCATTCAAACTTATTTAACTTGAAAACGAGTTCATGGACCCCTCTATATTAAAATGCCATTTGGTTTGATTACTTGAGAAGATTATTTGTGTCAATTTTCATGAAAACGTTACCAGTGCATTTTTTTAAAATTTGTTAAATATACAGCAAAACATTATGGTTTTTTTCTCCATTCATGAACATTTGTTCTACGAAGGACAATATTCCCCAATATTCATGCAATAACCCTTTTATTGTATAGCAATATAATATTTGAAAAGTAAAAATTGGTTTAAACTAAGATTTAATCGTTGATGACGCCATGAATTTTGAAGATTTATTGCAATAGTGCAATATTAGAATTTATTGCCCGCTAACTTTTGGTTACTTTCTGTGGGAAATATTATATTGCTATGCAATAATTATAGATTATCGTTGATCATCTCAACGAGATTGATTTTCTCGTTTGAGCCGGTACGGCGAAAGCGAGAAAGGCAATCGAGTTGAGATGACCAATGATAATCTGTTTATCGCTATTTTACCTATGACGACGTTGTCAATTCCATGTCAATTTCGTTAGCAACGCCACGTGCCTGCTTAGTTTCTAGCAATAATTTTCCATATCAAGCGAGTAGCAATACAAAATAGCGATAATAGTTTTTATCACATCTATATGAAACTGGAAATAAATTGATTACTACATTACACGCTAAAAAAAGTTGGATGCATCAATGTTATTTTATAAAGTACATTGACTGAACGCACGAATAGTAAAATTACTAAAGGACAGTACAAAGTGCGTTTTTTTCAGGATAAACCTTTATCACGAACGCTTTAATCTAAGTATTTTAAAGTCAAGAACGCATAGACACATTCGGAGCTATATGACCAAACGGGATTTATGTAAAGCCTATTTCGTCCAAAATTAACTTTGCTTGAGAAGTTGGTCCTTAATTTCTTAACAATTTCTAAACTATTTCATTGAGTACTTTTGAAAATTCCTACTAGTATATTTTATATTTTAGGAACCTTTAAAGTACAGTATTATACAAGCAGGGTTTCCCCTGGGTCAATTATTTTTTTCGCCACCTCTTTCGCCAAAACAATATATTTTTCGCCACTTTATTATTTTTTTCGCCAAGTAACATAACTATATTTTTCGTTTAAAATTTACCTTTTTTTCTTACCCCCCCCCCCTCCCCCCCCCCTCTTTCCCTTAAATAAGGTAATTTTGCCCCATTGTGTCTATGATTATTCTGTCAAACTTATTTTAGAGTTTACATTTAATGAATAAACACTAAACATTTACTTTCTTTTCTTGACCATCGTAAATGAAAAAGTTGAGACTTAAACTATGCTTGAAACACACGTGTCACTCAAACGACTTTAAAGTAGTCTCCCTAATCAATTACCTATATTAAAGTCAAAGGATAATTAAAGTTTTGAATCGGAGATTTTTCTTGCTTTTGAAAATTTTTTCGTCACAACAACAGCTTTCTTTTCTAAACTATCTTTAAAAGGAGAGGAGACGTCAAAAGTTTGCTTCAAACACGTGCGTCGCAAAGTCGTAAATAAATTTTGTATGTGACATTTAGCGGAAGCCATTTAACCATATCATTTTGTTAAACAATTCAATCAACACCTTTATTAATTAGTCCTTTGTTGTTGATAGCTATAAAATGCAATCAGCTGATTATTGATTTTTTGTCCAAATCTTAATGAGGTCAAGGTGAATTCCGAGTATTGTCTGATCGGGTAAAGTCCGAGAAACTCGAAAAAAGTAAATAAACAAGATGGAGGAAAATAAATCGTTCTATATATTTCTTTCGCCAAATTCTTTCGCAAATGACGAATTTTTATCGCCACAATTATTATTTTTTCGCAAATTGCGAAAATGGCGACCGCCAGCGGAAACCCTGTATACAAGTATATGGTATATTGTTTGATGTATCGTCTGGTTGCTTTGTAAAGGACGTATACCGATAATCTGATATTAATAATACGCTTTTAAATTGTCAAAGTATTTAATTGGCAGATGGAAGTCACAATCTTCAGAGAACTGGAAGATTTCCTTGACCCTTTTCTGGACCCACAGAATGGCCCCGTTCGTCCGGACAAGATGATGGCAGGCAGGGCATTAATCGCACTTGATGCTTTGATCAAAAACATGCCTGGTGTAACAGAAGACAGGGTAAGTCAAACAAAATAATGAAAAAAGTAAAATGTAAAATTTGTGTAAGCAATTTCAGATTCCAATCTGTTATAACAGTAGATGAAATAACAAAAGATCTATGAAATAATCTAACTTTAAAATCATCTGGATGTTAAGATTCATGGAACTATTATGTTACCTTATTGTGAACTGGATGATCTAGTGTAAATTTTAAATAAATGTTTATTTATTATTTTGTTATTACTTTTTGATACGTGCCGACTGACTAAA